>CAXAMN010004413.1:254368-346912 GCA_963970005.1 Durusdinium trenchii
CCATCACTTCTTGCCGTTGAATCAGCCAAGGTCTAACTGCATCAAAGGTCTAATTGCAGTAAAAGTGAGGTCGAGTAACTTGACGCTGCTCTCTCACGTGCTTCACATCCAAGTGTACACCTTGGAGTCAAAGGTAGGCCTTTGGCTCAATAGGTTTCATGCTTGCAGGGGGCACGGAGACCGATTTCCCATCCGTGCCAACGAAGCTACGGAAATCAGTTGGAAGAGAGTTGGGACGCCAACTCTTGTACCTGCACTTTGAATGGTTTGGTTGTGATGTTGTGTAACGACGCTGTCAAAAGCTGGAATCTTCTGAAAGCTTTGGAAGCCCTGGATCTCTTTGAGCTGTTGAGACTTGCACGCCATGGTCAGACCGCTTTACATGCGTTCACCCCTGTTTCCTTCGATTTCTTTACTCAGGCTAGTTCGTGTGCATCTTTTCCCGGGCGTTTTTTTGTGCCAGGTTGTTCTGGATGGCTGCCTAGCTGTTGCAACTCAAACTTCTCTTTGGTGTTTGCAGCAGTTGCGCCTCTTTTTCGCGGCAACATGTAAGATGATATTTGTACATTGTTCCAATGATCTTCGCTGCAGGTTGTGGTGGGGTGGTGGGGTTTGCTTGCTCTTGGGCCGATCGCCTGTTTTGGATCAACTTGCCCCAACTCTGGACAGTCTTGATCCCTTTTGTGACCCCTTTTGTCGTTGAGTCGCAGGTGACTGGCCAGGATCTATGCAACAATCCGGACTTCGTGTGCAACACTGCAGAGAATGGCTTTGTAACAGCCATCGGGTATTGGATGAAGAACTGCCAAGAATGGGACGCCTCTCACACCTTCGACGCAGCTTTGGCAGCAATTCGGCCGGCCAACACACAAGCCAATCCAGAGCGCAGAGCGTCGTTCTATGAGTGGTTGAAAGCATTGGGCATTTCGCCGGTGACAACTACACCAAAGCCGCCCATGCCCGATGAGGGCGAGACACAGGTCAAGGCAGGCGAGGGGTGCTGGCAAATTGCGGATCGTTGTTGCGATGGGCAGGCCGGACTTGACAAAGAACACCGTTCAAGCCACAACAGCTTGCAATAAAGAAACTGCAACTTCCAAAAGTGTTCCATTGCAATAAAGACACTCATAGAAACATGTTCCACGGACCCCCCAAAGTGTCCAATCTATGAGCCTTCCTCCCAAAGTGCCCGGTTTCCTGCAGGGCGCTGACTATGCGACAGTCATTTGTGATCCACCAGCGTGCAGTCCTGGCCCTTCCGCGGGCACGACCATCAAGTACAATTGCAAAGGATGCAATTGATCGCATTTTAGTCTCCTTCACCATATGTCCTTCTTTCACACAGATACCGTACATGGGAACTGTGAGGGTTGGAAGTGGCGAATGGAATTTTGTGTGTTGACTGCCATCATCACGATTGGCGACATTCGCAACAGCATCCCAAAAGAGGATGAGGCGAAAATGATGAAGAACACTACTGGCGGGGAGCGCACTTTGTGCTTTTGGACAGTATATATATATATATATACATGCAATTGAAATGAAATTGATATTTCAGCTGGTGCAATTGTCACACATGTCTGGCCTAGCAGGAAGTTCTTGCGGTTGTTGGGTGCGATGTGCTGATGTGATTCGTCGCTTAGGGATGTCGCGACAACCGCTGCGATGTAAGACTGTCCACGGTCACATTTTGACTGGGCTCATCGACTTGGGCCACAGTTGCCTCTCTGGCTTTTTTTGGGACTTTGATGCCCAGGATCGGGGAACCTCTGGACTGATCTTGTGTGCCAAGACCTACTTGGGTGCCAGCCTTAACTTACGCGCCGCCAGCTTTCGTCTGGCTGGTGCGAAGCCTTCGCCATAGCGGGCCCAGCCACCTGAATCATCATCCCCAGCCACCTGAGTCACATCGAGTGGTGTCGCTTCACGTCCAAGAAGTCGCAATTTGCCCAAGAAGTTGATGAGGTTTCTACTTGTCTCAGCTGGAATTTGAGGCAGGAATGTCCTGTCCGGAGAGCAGCCTGACTTCCACCCCTGTCCGCACGTGGCAGATCGTGGCAGGCTAGGCGGCTCCGGAAGACTTATCTCTGCATTTGTGAAGGGCACGCCCCAACGTCCTCAACCCAGGGAACCTGCGGACAGGACTGAATCTTATGGATCGAGAAAGAGAGAAAGAGAGAAAGAGAGAGGGGAGAGGCGAAAGATGCTGATCCTGAGTCCTTCTTACACTTGTTTGGACCAAAAGGAAACTAAACATGATGCAACAACAAATTAAATCAGCAGGTCTTTCTGCACAATCGATTCCGCTTCAATGACTCGACTTCTTGATGAACATGTTCGCCTCGTGAAGGCAAGGCCACCATTTCGGCTAAGGCCGCCATTTCTGTTGGAAGCGCCACTGGCCACGCGTGGTGCGCCGAATCCCAGAAGTCTGCCTCGTCGAGCTTGTTGGTTTTCTTCGATGCATACAGGGCAGTTTTACATACGTGGTTTTAAGGTGTATGCATACAGACAGACTCACTGCGTTTGAGCTAAAGAGAAACCATGAAACTGCGGCGGTCGAAGGGGTCGATGTCAGACTGTTATGTTTCGTAGTCTTGAATCAAAGACTCTTAAAGGAAAGGGAACCTAATAGTGATGGCCTCCACCCTAGGAGCGATGGCCTCCACCCTAGTAGCGATGGCCTCCAATCTAATAGCGATGGCCTCCAAGAGTAGCTAGGAACTTGTGATCTTCAGCTGGGAGGTCGAAGGGGAAGGTCAAAGGGGATATGCTTGGCATTTGGGAGGTGCAGAGGTGTTTGGGAGCCTATGGCTAATCTCATGAAGCGGGCGGTAGAGAGAGGGAGAGAGAGGTACTTGGGAATTCTGTTGCTTTTTCAGATTTGGAGATGCAAAATTCTTGCTGAGTGCCTTCAGGAGGCAGGGCCTTTGTGTCCACCAGAGGCAAGCATGCACAGACAGAGGCAGCTGCTCAACTTCTTTGAACGATTTGAGCTCTGAAATTGGCAATTAGGAACAAGAAGCTATTAGGAACAAGTGCATCGCTACTAGTAACAAGTGCCTTACTAGTAGTAACAAGAAGCTATTAGAAACAAGAAGCTGCTAGGAACAAGTGCATCGCTTCTAGTAACAAGTGCCTTACTAGAGAAAGAGCCGGACATTGATGTTGTGCAAGATTCTGCCAGCACTTGCTACTGGTGAATGCCAATTTTCTGGCGGGAAGGTTCATCGTCACATTCCACAGACGTGCTTGACACCAGACGCAGACGCCTGTAGAGGTGTTGAGCCGCTGCCAGGTAGTTGAAGTGTCACACCTTCTGGATGAAGTTGGACAGCCTTGCAGTCTGCTGGAGGTGCGTCTCCATACCGGAAGGCCAGCGACCCGCACGGGAAGCAGGCAAGGGGTGGCTGTGCGACCCTAAATCGGGCCAACCGGTGTGGAACATCAGTTCTGCTCAGTAGACGCTTTTTGCAGATGCAAAGGTCGGGGTTTGCTTCAGATATTGATGTATGGTCTTGACACGAGACCATGCTTGAGGCTGCACCAAATCCGAGCCCATTTGAGCTCCATTGGGCATGCCATCCGTGGTGACGCAAGCTACGGCCTGGATCTTGAAAAACAGCAACTCCGAATCCGAGAAAGCGCAAGACGAGCATCAATGAGCATCAATGAGCCCCAGGCTGACACAAGGTGGCCATGCTCTACCCCAACGATCCCCGTTGCGGACTTAGGTGGAACGAAAGGCCCCAGAGTGCTACTCCATGCGAGCAGGCGGAAATTCGGGGCCCGGAGGCGAGGGGCATGTTGCACGCCCCGAACATGAAAAAGAATCGATGACCAGTGGTTAGTTCCTTGGGTAGTGAACAGGGGTCCCTACATGCGACGGAGAACCTTCATGCTGGAGGAAGACCAGTGCTTTGCATGCTCGCCAGTGTAGCTTGAAACTTCACTGGGAAGTATGAACAAACGTAGATGATTGCGATGCTCTCAAGGCCCCTGCATCTTAAAATCACCCCAGAATCGATGTTCGATGGGCCATCTCGGGATACACGACGACAGCAATCGCAGGGACGATGGGCGCCCATCGCAGCAATTTAGGCCCAAAGAGTGCCGAGCGAATTTGGAGGGTTGAGGTGCAAGAGCACCAGAACGGACCGACACCGACAGCTCTTTTATTTGTTTTTTTCAGCATGAGCTCGGGCCTCAAGGGAGCGGGTCTATGCGAGCTTGCTGTGTCAGGCTGTATCAAATATAGCATCATGCCATAGAGCGTCATGTTAGAGCGTCCTTTTTGGATCAACAGTCCGAAATTGGTCCACCTTCTGAGATCTTGACAGGTCTGCAAGAACTTTTAAGAGAGCAGCAATCCATTGTGGTCGAGCAGTTGCTTGGCAGTATGGAGGCCTGAGCCATTGGCCTATAAGGAACATGATTCATCGCCCAGTGCTGCCATTCCAGAAGCACAGACTCTTACTTATACTTCAGTCATGTCAGCAGGTTTATCCAATTGTCTCACCCATCAGCCCGAGGCAGAGCACGCGTGAGGAGTTGCAGCGAATGCAACTGGTCAAGCCTGGTGGACGGAAGGTGATCGGAGCCTCTTTCGCCCAGCGGTCACGCACTGCCAGGGCCGTCCCAGCGACCCTGGCTGGCGGAAAAGCCTATGAGCTCTATGGACTCTGACCACGGACACAAACGATTCTGCACTCTTCTGCACGTGTTGGTCTCTCCCGGTCCCATGAAGCTGTTTGTGCACCGCTATGCCATCCGCTATGCCCTCCGCTTCCCCAGGCAACGGAAGCTGAACGACTTCGTGAAGTCGGAGCTGCAGCGCCTCAGCTCGCGCCTGGACGCGACCGATGCGCGGATCCAGCGACTCATCAGTGGTGAGGCACCAGCGAATCCTAAGCAGTTCATGGATGCTTGGCAACGGAGACGGTAGGGGCGCCTGGTGGGCGCCTAGGTATGCCTATATTGGGTGCCCGGGCGGGCGTAAGGGTAGACCGATCTGGCACAAAGGGGACCAAATTATGGAGCTTGCAACATGGCATGTGGAGCGATGGGATGATCATAGAAGATCATAGAAGAGTGTAATTAGAAAGTAATGAAGTCAGTCTTACCAAACATCAGGTAGAGATGCACTCGCGGATTTCTTGGCCCACCCTGCGTTGAGCTGGATCGGTTGAAGAGGAGCAAACCATATCACACAAGAGAGCGGACACATTGGTGGTCCTGGTGTGGGCATGTTTCATGCCTCTTGAGGAATCTGCCCGTGGCTTATTCAAATCAGAGGACATGGGCGCAGGGCACACAACGGGCTGGTGACCAATTTTGCAAACTCCAAAGTTCTCGGCCTTTTCAATGACCAAAATCAGACCAGCTGGTTTTCGGTTGCTATTTGATGCTCAAGTTGAAGGTTTTCGGTTTCCTATGATGCTTTTCATACATTTTTCCATCTGTTTTCGATCCCAACACAGGACCCGAAAGCGCTCTTGCCTTCGATTCGCAGGACCTTCACTCTCAGACCTCGGAGCCACCGAAGGACAGCGGCACCGGACCGCGCCCCGCCGTGCGCTTCGCGCCCGGCGCGGCCGGCCGCCGCCCGGCGCAGCCGGAGCCCCGTCTGCCGATGAGCCGTCGGGGCTCGGCGCCGGCGTTGCAGACGGGAAATGCCTGGAAGACGCTGGGCGATCGAAGAGAGTGATGGCTTGGTCTTTGAGAGTGATGGCTTGGTTTGGCGATTGGCTAGTGTCACACTGATGGAAGTGAGGATGGGGCCAGATCACCTGGAGGCGTGGCAGTGGGGTCACAAGTAATGACAGAAGTATAAATACAGAAGTGGACACTTTTGAAACAAGAAAGTATGCCGCAGACAAGGCTGCTAGTGACACTAGACAAAAGCAACTCCTAGGGCTACGTAGATTTCTTTGACACTGGTTTGCTACATGTGCTCCATGCAACGCATACATGTGTCTCCCTTCTGTGGAGCCCTTGCAGAATCTTCGTGCAAAGAGGCTACACATCAAATTCGAAAAGAAGATCTTGGCAGATGTTAGATAGTTAATTATTAATCTTTTACTATAGTCAAATATACATTACTTTTTAAAACACGTGTTCTAACAGTGTTTTGGATGTTGTTTTCTTTGCTGTTCCAAAACCGCCGAGGTCAAGGCCCAGGAGTTGCACAAGGCCTGTCAAAAGGCTCCGCCGCAGGACGTGTGGACGGAGCCGTCGGAGGGCATCACCTCCACCGTGTTGGATCACGCGGAGGAAGCGCTGCGCCGATGCTTCGGGAAGACCAAGGAAGGCCGGATGGGGTGGATGAACCTTCGTCCTCGGACGTGGGGTGGAAGAAGGAAACGGTTCTGCTCAGTGACTGGGTCGGTGAGGGTTGGTGAAGAGGGCGGAAGAGGGCGTGGGAAGGGGGCTTGGGATGTGTAGATGTGATCATGCGATAGGATATGAGAGGACTACCCAGAATGTCCAAGAAATGTGTTTTGCTTCTTTGATGACGTCTGCTAGGGTACTAGACAAGGGCATTCTTGTTTAGGAACAATGGCATACCGTGTATAGAAGCATTTGTAGGGAAAGAGTGGCTAGATAGTATTGTGTCTCGAGATGCTGCTTATGGCTTGTGGCCACCGAATCATCACACTTGTGTCAGGCCAGCGCTACGCCAACAACCCCTTGTTGGGCCTCAATGCCATTTTCAAACGTCTGGATCAGAATCATAGCGGCAAAGTGGATCGCACGGAGTTCCTTCAGTTGTGTTCTATTCTGGACTTCAACGGAAGCACGGATTTGATGAACGCGCTCTTCAGCCGATACGATTTGGATAGGCGCACCCGTCTATCCACGGGCGTGCCGTGAACATCGCGTAGTAAACAATTGTCAAGATGAGACAAGCGCCTTTGACTTCATGATCAGATCATCAGATCTGTCTTTTATTAGGGGGAGGCCATCGCTATCAGGTTGGAGGCCATCGCTAGTAGGTTGGAGGCCTGGAGGCCATGTTGTTTTCTGCTTCATGATGACGTGGTGGGTTACACCACCTCACAAAAGCGTTTTCTGCCTTTGACGGTTCTTTGTGATCTTTGTGTTCTTGCCTTCGGCCAAGGGTCTGGAATATCACCGTAATTAGGCGCGGCCGCGTGGTTCCCTGCAGGTCAAAGTACCTATCCATAGATGAGTTCGGCCGCATGCTCTTCAAGTTGGATGGAGATCCTCATGGAAACCTGGCTGACAACTTGATTGAAGTGGCTGCAACTATGGAGTTTTCCACAACATCACGATTCACGGGCTGTTTTGCACAGCTCCTACCTTCTTTTTTGGCCTTCACCACAAATCCTGCAGGAAAAGCCCTGAGCACGATTGCCAAGATGAGAGAAGCCTTAGCTTTGAGAGCTGGTGGCTTTGAGACCTTGAAGGCCATGGCGAATCAGTTTCGCATCATGGATCACGAGCATCGACTGCAGGGAGACTCCATAGGAGTGATGGTGGAAAAGACATGGGAAAAGACGTGGAGTGAAAACCATCCGTTTTGGTATATAGTCGGTTTATTTCTTTGCCTCATCCAAGAGGCCATGCGATCCACGTAGCTATGATTTCTTTCAGTCGACTTGTGCAAGTGTTGAATGTGGGATGGTGTAGTGGATGGTGCTTTTCCTCTGGGCCCTGATCATCCCACACAGTCACGCGCCCGTCTCCAGCTTGCCGGTTTGTGGCCAAACAAGCCAAGGATAAATCGGGCGAACTCACAAAGGAGGAGTTCATGACGGCTCTCGATGTGTTCCTTGGCCCGTTGTGAGTTTACTCAGCGGGTGAGAGTTTTCTGGTGAGTGGCTTGCGCTCCAACAAGACCAACATGCATGATAGATGTATACATTCATAAAGAGAGTACGACGCCCTGGAGGTGTGTGTTTTTTCAGTGTTTTTTTGCGTTTTTCTATGATTTTCAATAGATTTTCTATGTTTTCGTTGCATTCACCCATCTGGTACACATCACTTGTGCCCATAGCCTGCTGCCCCTTTGCCATGATCTTATCAACAGATTTCCTCATCAAGCTTTTAAACACATAGCTAAAGTCTGTATCTGTCAATTGCATCATAGCTGTCATCTTTGGAGGAATGATAGACTGTAGCTGATGGGCTGCATACATCTTCTTGTATATATCATCGCTAAACGAAGCAGCAAAGCAATCCCTCTGATAGATGGATACTGGATACATCCTCCCTTGCTTTTCAATGACCCATGACATAATGATATTGTCCTGATTGGAGGATGGTTGGGAATAAACATCATAGTGCTCCAACAAATGAGGATGACCCCTTCTGATCTTGACCCATTGCTCCAATGCCCTCCTGGCACTCTCCCCCTTCCTATGCAGCTTGATGTCTCCCAAATAGTTAAATGATTCATCCTCAATCCACCTGCCTTTGTCACCAATGTTGTCCAATCTTGCATGTTGCCCAGATACTATGAGCGCCCCCTTGCCCACATGTCCAATGGGGTCCTCATCAGGGTTGAAGAAATTGCTCACCAGCTGATGGGCCTCAAAGGTAATCCTCATCTTCTCAGTTGCTGAGTCCGTCATGATAATCAAATGAGCTCTTCCCCCACCCTTTTGATCCTCAGTGGTCACCAATTGCCAATCTTGCTTCGTCTGATCATCCAATGCCTCAAGGTCCTCATTGGGTTCCTGTCTCATGGGCTTGTTGGTTCAGCTCATCTTGAAGGTCCCTCCTAATCTTTTTGATGGTCTTCCCATGTGTCCTGGTCTCATGGCCTGCAAATACAGCCTTAGTTGATCCCTTTTTCACCCATACAGGAACCTGATCTGAGAATCCAAGCATACATTCAGGCTTTGCCACAAATTCCTTCAGATTTTCATGCCCCATGGACACAAGGCTCATGATATAGTCATGGTGGTTCCATGCCAATTCTGCTGGAATCTGCTGCTCCTCATTGCTCAAGGGCGCCAACGCATTTGGAGTCATATGTTTGGCACCAGTAGCATCCATAAGCATCTTGGCCCTCTTGTCCCTTTGCTTATACCCCTCTTTGATGCTCTTCATTTGGGATTCAGCACTTTCCAAGTGATTGATACAAAGAATCTTCTGGGGCCCATCTTCCAGCTCATCCCTTTTCTCCTCAAGCTTGACTTTCTCCACTGATAGCAGCTGAAAATATTTCCATGCAAGATCCATCTTCTGCACCCCATGCCCATAACTCCTTTCCCTTTCCAACCATGTCTTAACCTCACCAACCAAGTGGGGGAATTGTTGCTTGGCACCCCCACCTGATGCCCTGACTCTCATGTGGTTCCCACCTGATGCTTTTTTCCCTTTGCTCAATCCACTCCTTTGCGTTCTCTTATCTGCTGTTGTGCTTTGCTGATGCTTCAGAATCTTTGTCTCCCATTTGGACCTTTCAGCATAAATCCCCTTCAACGCATGAGGTCTCATCAGGAATGTCCTATTCCATTTCCTTGCGCATTTTCCTTTCTGATTCTTCAGTACGCTCTCCGTTGGGGGGGGGTCGGCAAAAAAATAAAAATAAAAAAATTGGTGCTGCCTCAAATCAGGGCCAATTTTCTTTTTTTGTCAACCCCCCCCCCTCTGGAAAACTCTGTGCGGTCCATGTCGGCGACGCTGGCGACACTGCGATGTCTATGCGATGTCTGCTACTGTGATGTGGCGCGTGATGTGACAGTATCCTCCTACATTTTATCCTTAAATAAGAATACCTCCAGCGCATAGATAGTAAATTCGTAAGAAGGCTAGAACACTGGGAAAACACACACCTCCACAACGTCGTGTTCTGTTCATAAAGTATTCATATCATAGCTGCTGCATGAGCTCCTAGGCCACCCTAGGCTCGTTCCACCCTAGGCCCACTAGCCACCTATGATCATATACATTCGACTCTTTCCATCCGCATCCGTGTATGACTAAACGCTCCGGTCCAACGCTCGTCCATTGCGCTCGCGCGAAGCGACGGTTCGATCATCGGCGCTCGCGCTCACATCAGCGCAGCGAGGTTCTTCAATTGCTTCAACCTGCGTTTCAACGCCGCCGAAAAGCTCAGCCTCTTCAGTACCTTCGACCGTGATGGCTCTGGTACTGTGAGCTACGACGAGTTCATCCGTGGTGTTCGTGGCGAGATGAATGACTTCCGTTTGGAGTGGGTGAACAAGGCGGTGAAGTCGTGTAGCGTTTGCTGTGAAACCTTGACAAGCGCACATGGCATAGACGCTGAATGACGCTCTTTTTTTTGAGCAGTGATGCTTCTAGAGTGCTGATTGTTCCACCTTGGTGCTGAAGAAAACCAAGCGTTCCCTCAGCAGCTCTTGGCTCTATTGTTTAGAATGGTCGGAATGACCGATTGCACTTGTGAGGCCTTTAGTGTCCTGGATAAGGATGGCTCTGGGGTGGTGACCACGGCGGAAATGTCGCAAACCTACGATGTCTCGGCCAATCCGGCCGTTCAAAGTGGCAAAGCATCCTGGCTGCAACTTCCTGATAAGGGATTACAAAACGGTTGCACCTTTGAGGGAAGCAGCGAAACAAGTATTGTCCATTCCTGTTGGTTCTTATTGCCCATGCGAAGGGTGTGGCTTTTGACGCAT
Source organism: Durusdinium trenchii (assembly GCA_963970005.1). Lineage (NCBI taxonomy): Eukaryota > Dinophyceae > Suessiales > Symbiodiniaceae > Durusdinium > Durusdinium trenchii. The sequence goes on from CAXAMN010004413.1 coordinate 265,000, forward strand.
GACACGCAATCACTCCGACATGCTGATTGTGCCTCATACATCCGCACCAGCTGCCTGACAAGCTGTTGGATACATTTGAGAGCATGCAAATCCGGGCTACTGGTAGTCAAAGCAAATCGTATCCAACAGCTGACGGTGAAAAGCCATTCTTACTAGCAGCCATTGTTACTTTTCCGGGCTAGTCCTCACCAGCTAGTCAAATGCTTTGCAACTTGTTCAGATTGTGTGAATCCCAGGTGACGCCGCAGCAAGCCATTGCGCAATTCATGAAACATTTCGATCAAAACTCCGATGGTCAAATCACCCGCGAGGCAGGGATCAAAACTCCTTATGGTTTGGATTCGGTTTGGCTGCCTGCGACCTTTGTTCCATCCATCATGTTCCATACAGTTCATGTTTGTGCGAAACCCCGTGCGAAACCCCGAACCAGTTACTGTCAGCGTTTTGGATGATTCTTGAACCTGATGTGGTTTTTTTTTGGAGCTTCACCCAGCCACAAGCGGTCACAAGCTGTCATGATGGTGCTCGCGAGCGGATCGTCCAAAATTTTGTGAAACATGGGAAGTTGAAGTAGCTTGAAGCTGGTGTAGACGTGCCAATTGCAGGAGTTCACTGAGAACTATGAATGGGTCAGCGCTTCCATTGATAGAAGCTCGGACTGCACTGCGATGCTTGAATTTGCCTGAAGCAGGTGGTGAACTCCACTTCCACGTAAGTGCTCCTTGGAGAGTGCACAATTGTTTTTTGGGTTGGAGCGCCTTGATTGTCCCTTTGTGCTCAATGCATAAGGCAGATGTACCTTAGGTGATGACTACTTCGAATTGATGATGCGAAATGCTTGGCACATAGCAGGTGGCCACATCCTCAGTAAGAACCCAATGCGCGGATGTGATACAGAATGGGCTGCATGCACAGCCACCAGGCATGCTTTGCAGCCAAGGGGGGTTCTGACCAGAAACAATCCGAAACCAGCATTTCTCAGGTAGGACACTCATCCACACATACAGTAGCAAATGATGCTCAGACATTCTTTTGCAAAGTACCTTCAAGGAATCATAGAAAAATGCATTAGTAGCTAGAAGCTACTAGTAACAAGTGCATCGCTACTAGTAGAAGCTACTAGTAGCAATGCCCTTGTTACTAGTAGCGATGCGCTGCAACTAGCAACACATGTCTTTAGGACTTTAGGAACACTTGAGGTGAAGGCTGGTCCGCGAACACCTCGAACCTGCGCGTGCTGGTGAAGCACACACGTTCACCCGATGAGGCGCATACGAACCACCATACGTCTTCCATACGTTCTTAACCGATTATATAACATGTGCATCACAGTGTGCTGTAGACTCTTGATTAACAGTAATCAAGATTCCACCTTAAGCTTGAAAAAGACCTTGGCGCTAGACGCTAGATTCCTTAGACCAATGTCTTTCACAATTTGTTCACTTCTGAACAGCTGCAGGGCTGCTTCTGAACAGCCTGGATGCGCCAATTCACCCATGACGTGGGCCAGGTGGTTTGCGTGCTCAATGACTTGGGCCTTCCACGAGATCCAGCCCTGCGCACGATGGAAGTGGTGAAGCGCTTGAAGAGCCAAGGGGTTGCCTGGCCGGTGTCGAACACATCGAACGTCGCCATGGGCTTTTCACGCCCACAAAAATGGGTGGTGGTGTGGTCAACAGCGAATGTGTTTGTGTTTGTGTTACTTCGTTTTTCGTTTGGGGGGTGGTTGAGCCTCATGAACATAGCTGTGGCATTGTGGGGTAAGTTTTCCCAGTTGTTTCCTGCTTCTTGAAATGGACTTCTCTACCGAGGTGATGGATATCGCCAAGATCGAGCCACTTAGATTGAGAAGAGAGTCGGGAAAGAGAGAGCCCAGCCACACTTGGTTTTTCAATGCGATCCGCCCAGGTTTTGCGGCTGATCCATCGTCGCGCTCGTGCGCGAACCGTTCGCGGCGCTCGGTGCACCGATGAGAACAGATGTCATCGGGCACCGCGTCGGGCGCTCTCAGCCATGCGGTCTGACCGAACCCGGTCTGGCCGTTTTGGGGTCAACTGCTACAGTGACTTTTGACCAAACACTGCATCGCAGCCAAACACGGACAGGAATCCAAGGCGTGAAGATCGACATAAGGATCCAACAAGCTTCAAAGGCTCCTTTTGGTGTTTGTTGGCTTTATGTTGGTGCAAAGTCCGGGTGTTTTGGCGGCGGAGCAGCTGTGAAAAAGAGACTCCAGTCTGAGTGAAGAAGCTGTAAAATTCGGGTGTTGAGCCATGATTCATCATAGTTCTTCATTGACCCAGTTATTGTTTGGGTGAAACTTGATGAAACTGGTGTTGGTCGCCTTCGAGGGCTCCACAATTCGGATTTCTTGGCTGGTGAATCTCTCCACGAGATGTGGTCCACTAACAAAGCGTTGGAAGCTTGGTCATGTCATTTCTTCAAGAAATGTGGACTTTGTTGACGGCAAACTTTGGATGGCTATTGCTCAAGCCTTGTCATCATTCTTACCCCCCAGATGTGATGCCTCGAAGACAAAAGAAAATCGTTTGGACATTCAAAAGGGCTTTAGCGGCAAGGAGACAGGAATAAGGCACTGACTCGTTTGGTTCTTGGGGAGCTTGGTCGGCCTGGAGAACGGATCCCACCCTGCCCACCAGATAGTCAGATAGTCCCATAGTCCCAGAGGTCATTCTGAGCCGAAGATTTTCATCATAGAGACCTGAAGTTGGCAGATTCGACTGAGCCGAGTCGGCAAAGCCTCCCGAGTACAGTAGACTCTTGATGAATATACCGTAAGACATACACTTAGAACATCGTTTGGATCTTTTTTCACAGGTGAAATGCTCTAAGTGTATAGGTCGCGATGTTCTAAGTGTATGTCTGCAAGTATAGAACCCTCCGTTTGAATTGGACCTCTTCAAAGCTCGGGGGGGGGCGAAATATCAAGAGTCCACATCGACCTGCAGAAGCGACTGCACGTCGACCTCACAGGCTGCAAATCGACCTGCGCGGTCTGGGCTCGCCTGGAACTTGGGCGATCAAGCGTCTCTCCCCACGCATCCCGCGCGAGTCCCGTGCAGGCTGTACCACTCGTCTCACCTGAAGGAGGTTCCAAGACAGATGATCGTTCGAGACATGGGACTCATGGGACCTAGATCTTGGTATCTAGACTGGCTCTCACTCTCCTGTCGAGTGATACGCCCATGGGCTAGACCGGTGGAACGATCCAACGGCTGAGGTCCATTGACGTCACGGCGGCCTTGCCGGAGGACACACCGAAAAAGATCGTGACCGTGCGTCCTCATGGTTCCAGCCAAAGGGGGAGTCAATGGTGTTCAAAGTCAGACTTGCTTCTTTAGGCCTTCCTTTTCGGTGGTTTGGTCCTCTCTTCTTCTTTGGACCTTTATACTTCAAGGTCCGAGGCAGGAAAACCTCGGACTCGGCATTCGTACATCTCTGAAGGACTTCTCGGCAGTTGGGCGCCTTAGAGGACTCGTGCTGGCTCGATTGGGCACCTCGGTGAAGAATCCTCTAAGGCCTTGGAGGCTATGGTGCCATGCAGTCAGAAGTTCGCAACCTAGCTTGGGTTTGGAGCTGCGAGATCCGAAACTGGATCTGCAGTCGAAAGTTAGCTGCAGTTGTCAACACAGATCAAACTGACTTTTTGATGCTACTTGCATCTACCTGCCCAGTCTGTATCACATGGTTCGCCTTTGCTTGGCCCAGGTGTGCGAGCATAGTCAAGCAGCAGAGCAGAGCAGACAGCAGAGCCATGCAGAGCGGAGTGAAAGATGGCAGCTTTACTTGCGTTACTTCGGTTACTCGTTGCTTTACTTTCAAACTTTCAGGTTGCGGTTTGTGTCGTGCACTTGCTCTGACAGCCTTTTGTTCGTAGTGTGTACTCACTGCAGGGTGCCGGTCATCTGATAGACCTTGGCTCAGACCAACCAACAGCATCGAGACTCATGCGTCCTTTCCTGCCGACTTATCGGTTAACCCTTAATTGTGGCTCGCCAAGTATAACACCACAGAACTGCTACAAAAGGATTCTGATGGCACTTTCATGTCGGTTCATTTTTGGCAGGTGATTAGTTAGTCAGGTTGGGCACATTTGGGGACCCACGTTGGCACCCCAAACTCCTACAACATCATGCAAAACGGATCACTAAACATCAGATCACCTGGCTTTAGATGATGCCGGTCATGACATTCTTGAGGGGAGCTTTCCAAGGGGCCATGATATGGCGGTCAAAACCCAAAGGCCTCATCCCTGGTAGGTTGACCTGCTTTCTAACTCGTTTCTGTTCATTTGTGGTCCACCTTTCTATACTCTCCTGGTTTTGACTCAGGGTCATAGAACCTGATATAACACTCAACCTTTCTATACTCTCCTGTTGTTATATCCGGTCATAGAACCGGATTTAACACTCACGTGCAGTGTCATTTCATGCATATCCATCGGTGCCATCGCCCCATGCCGCTGGGCGACCTGGTCGTCGGTCGCACAGCGCCCGGTGGCCCGGTGGACGAAACCAACGGGCCGAAGCGGAGCGCCGAAGCGGTGCGCCGGCGCAGGTCGATTGCTGCGGAAGGGCTTCTGGTGAAACTACCGGGGTGGCCTGGCTCAGTTGAGAGGTAGAGTTTGTGATGTGCATGTGTTTTTTATCATTCTTTTTTTGGGATTCTCAATGAGAAACATTCCCCCATCCCCATCCAAACATCTTGCTTGGATTGATTCGGCAAATGCCGCTCAATACCAGTCGCCCCACATGCTGCTTAGATTTGTTTAGCAATTGTCTTCTCACCTTCATCCCAGAATTGATCTCATGAGGCAAGACGCCCCAGCACTGCTACCCCGTCAGGCTGTGTTTTTGCGGTTGGTGATGATTTGTGAGATAAAATGCGTTGCGCCAACCACGCGGTTCAACACTACTGTGCATGTCTTACTAAGCTCAAAGAAGCATCTTGAACGTAAACATAATGTCTATGGATATAAATAGCACTTGACTGATACCATTTGTGGCGTATTCAACAGGTGGCGTACAGTGGCATCGCGGTGGGTGATGAAATTTGCGATTTGTTGGACGCAAGCTCAGAAGGATTGTTTCCCCACTTCTTGCTGCCCACCCCGCGATGAAATGAATTTCTATGAATTTGTATGGAAGTTCTTCCCATTTCTGAGATTATCTCTAGAACATGTCAATCATCGGTAAAGCACATGCCAAGGTGGTGTGGTTGTATCCTGACGGCTCCGCAAGCGTGGTGGTGCCAGAAGCTACCGCTCAGGAGACCAAGTCGTCTCCACAAGAACGGACGCAACAACGATGGTTGAAACGGCCTGAGACGAAAGAAGTCGTTTTGCAGCGTTGGCAGGAGCTGGTTGCTACAGGCCTTGGAACTGAGAAGCTGTTAGCTGTTGCAAGATGCTGCAACATGCTGCAAAGCTGTTGCAACTGGTGGGAAGAGATGAACCAGCCGGTGTCGTCAGGCCAGTTTCCAAGTCTTGAGAAGCAAGATGATACGAGCATGGCGCCGGTGAGAAGCAAAGGCCGGGGGACACACCGCTCGGTCCTGCGGACACAGAGTGAGTGGACGCAACGAGGTCGACCGAGGTCCTGCGGACGCAAGAGGACGCAAGGAGATTCAGACTTTGGGGCCTTTTTGGATTAGAAGAAAAGGTCTTTGACTATTGACATCTATTGACTATAAGTACTGTTTTTGGCCTTTTTGGATTCCTGACATGAAGGTGTTGGACAATTAGGCCGCGGCCTATATAAGTACTGTTTCGTTTACTGAGCCATGAGCCAGATAGGCCGCTGGGGTGCAGCCAAAGAGCCCAAAGAGCCCAGCCCGGAGCTTGAGAACTCCAAGGACTCAGAAGCATCCAGGTGGGGTGGATACACACCGGCGAAGCGGAAACCGACCATTGGCGCAGGGGCAAGGAACCTTGGGCCACCAGTTGGCCACCTTTCTCATACCCAATGCTGCACCATGTCTCCCATGTCTCGTGCCTTTTTGGGTGCCTGGCTTTGTGTGGGGCTTCTTGTGCACACAAGCAGCAGCTGAAGTTGTCCGCTTTGACATCGGCAGGCTGATGCCGTTCCTTGTGGCCGGACATGCCACAGATGCGCCCACTTATGCAAGTGTCGCCCTGGTCAAGCCAGAAACCACCTTGAGTTACGTGAGCCAGTCCAGTGCCACTAAGAGCTCATCAGCCAACAAAGATCCTGCCAAAGAGCAGGCCAGGCACCACTTTTTGTCTCAGCAAGTCAGTTCTAGCCACATGTGGTTGCCTTACTTGATGTTTTGGTTCTTCTTCTTCAACCCAAATGTCACTTCTACGGCTTGTGAATGTGAGTCGCTTTAGCCCTCCCAGCGGCGCCCGAGATCCAAACTCTGGATGCAGGAGTCAGAAGACACGATCTACTCCAGGAAGCAACTTCTAACTCTCCGGCAGTCTATGCTCATGATGCAGGTGGCGCCTGGCCGGCAATCCGGGCCCGAAAGCTGTCGATCTGATCACTTGCAAAAACCGGATGATAGCAGCTACATGGCCGGCATAGTGGCTAGCATGTCTATAGTGACTACTGTAGGGTCATGGATGCCAAAGCACTGCATATGCGTTTGCTATTTTCCTCCGGCGTCGACGCACGACGCACGACGGCGCAGGATGCAGGCGAGTCAGCATCCTCACCATTGCCGACCTCGATGCCGTGCAAGGAGGAGGAACGAGTGAACTGCCGTGCAGCGGTAAGGCAGATGCAGCGGCAGATGCAGTGGGTGTTCCAGGCTGGTTCGGTTTTTCTGACAGCCAGCCTGCTAGGAGCTGGACAGCAGCATGCTGCAAATGGTCATTTGCACGCGGCAGCTTCCAGTGTGGTGGGGCAGATGTGGCAAAGAGGCCTGAGCTGGGCGATCAAAGCCATTCGAGAGAAAGTGATCGCCATGCTGAAGTATATAGCATTGTTTGCCACACCATGGCTAGCATGTGAATCCATATGAAATGGATGCCAGTTGTTCCAACTCTTTTCCACTAAAGGATTAAAGGCTTTAGCTCTTGGAGGTTTCACTATCCCTTTAGACCTACCTTCACTCACTGACTCAGACTCTAAACCACTTCCAAGCGAAAAAAAAGGCTTCGCAAAACGCCGCCGCCCACGACGAACAATGCTTCAAAGCACCCACCGCATGGGTCGTGCGCGAGGCCAAGCGGCAAGCCTTTCGGTTGGCGTGCCGCACGGGGCGTTTGCGGATTGTGAAAGCCATCTACGCCGTTCGGGGCCTTAGATTTGGCGGTCTGGGCGCAAAGAAGGATTAGGACATATTAGGACAGATTGATGCAAAATGTCTCAAGAGTATGGCAATGATGGGCACATCAATCTTAAGAAGTCTCCCTAGGGGGGCGATGTGGGCATTGACACAGACTTCTTGGCCGAGACGGTCAAGGCCGACATGTATGAGCTTTCGCCGGTGTGCTTGTTGGGGTTCTTTGTGCTATTTGTTTCAGGAGATGTGCAATGATGCACAGTCATCCGCTGGCTTCAAGCCTGGCAAGAAGCACAAGCGTTCAGAGGATGCTCGAGGAGATGCTGTGCATCCGTTGAAGCATTTGCTGACATGGATGGAGATTTAGGATAATGATGCATATTGCAGGTGATATAGAATGCGCATAAAGGGAAGGAAGACAGGTCGGTCTAGAGTTTCAAATTTGTCAGATCCACTCACAGCTGATATTGAGCGGCCGCACTGCCCTTTGCCGTGACACCCTGAAAGAGAGCGAGCTCCGGCTTACTCCTCACGGGTCGGGTGGCCACGCGTTGGCCATCGGAGGATCCCTTTTGGCGTGCCACAATGGGTTCCTGAAATGCTTCTGGCATCTGAATGCGCAAGACTCGAGGGACATAGTATCATAGGGGGTCAATGCAGCCGTGTTTTCGGGCAAGAAAGACTGCCATGCGCATCATGATGACACAATTCCAGCATGCATGCAGCCAGCAACATGTCCTGAGATTCTACATCCGGCCTAGAAATGCCACAGGCTCGTGGTGGAAGGCGCACTGGTTCGTAACACCAAGTGCCCAAACCCCGGCAGCGTAGAGACACAAACCCGGCAGGCAGCACATCCACCCCAGATGAAGAAGGAAGAACCACACGATAAGTGCCTTCCTTCTTGAGCTTGACATCCAACATGTGTGGTGAAACTATGTCAAGCTGACTGCCAAGACTGGCCGTTTTGATGTCAGGATTGCTCTTGTCAAGGGCAGAGGCGCAAGCCGTTGCGGCTTGGGGGCGAGCAGGGGCTGGCGCTGCCACCGCTGGAGTCGCCTCACCGGCAGCAGAAGCTATCGCCTGGCTTTTGGAGCATGGTGCGCCGGTGGGGTTGCTGCTACCAGAGGCCCCAGGAGCCAGACAAGCTTGTCCTGCTGCAACTTGCAACTAATTAGAGATGCCTGGAGTAGTGCCTGGAGTATGGACTCATGTCATGTTATGTCAACCAGGTGCAAGACCAGAAACGGATTTCAAGCGGCAGTTGTCACTCACTAAGCTACATGGCATGCTCCTCGAGCGGACATCGCTACCAGCACTGAGCAGCGGGTGCGATTGTCCAGCAGGACCAGAGGCGTTATCCGCTCGCCTACGTGGGCTGGGCATCATAGCCGAGTACCTGGGCATATCTGGGCCTCAATGATAGGTCGCAACGGAATTTTGTGATTGCAGTCAAGTGAGATTTGTCAATGTCCAAACACAGACTCAGTTGCTCGAACCATATTTCTTCGAGAAGACCGTGCATGTGGTCCTCTTCGAACACAAAACTGAACCGTCGTCTCAAGCAAAACCTTCGACTCGATGTACCATCGACTGCCGGCCGAATGTATTCTGGCATTCTGCAGGTATGGTCCCTCCATCTCGGAGGTGGAGCACATTGTTGAAGCTGTGGCTGGATGCCTCAAGGACCCAGAGGTGGGACATGGTGGGACGACCAGCAGCTGGGGACGGGAGAGACGCTCGACACGTCTAATAGTACGCGGATCGTCGGATCGGCAGACGGGGATCGGCAGACGCGGATGCTGGGATGGATGAGATGGATGAGTCGTTCTTGAGACATGAATCAGGCCTAAATCAGGTAGTTTCATTCATAAGTGATATTAAGTGATGTCACCCTGTGATGGACACACGTGTGATGGCGTCAACCGACTTTGGGGGACACCATGGGACACCCAACTCCACCAGGCCTCAGGGAGGTTGGCGGCAGCCCAGACCTTGGCGAGATTTGGAACCGCGGCCGGCCAAGCTCCCCGAGCCCTACCGCGCCTCCGGCGGCTCGTGCAATCGGCGCCTCGGGCGGTGGCGCCCCTCGGGCGGGTCCGGTCGTGGAGCCACACTCGTGGACAACGACGGTTCGGTCGCCTCAGGCGACGGTCAGCCATTTGGGCCGAAGCCGTTGAGCCCACCGGCCGAAGTCGTGAAAAGAAATCCGATTCGATGAGGGTGGAGGCCATCGCTCCTAGTCCTAGGGTGGAGGCCATCCCTATTAATTAGGGAGGAGGCTACATCGCCATTAGAGTGAAGGATGGTGAAGGCCGTCGCTGTTAGGGTTGGAGGCCATTGTTGTTGTGGGTGGCGAGGACAAAGATGCCAAAGTACGAGAAGCTGCTGCTCTGGCCTTGGGATGCCTGGGCCGCGATGGTTTGGATGTGATGGCCAAGTTGGAGACGGACGAGGCACGAATGCCCCGACTGGACGGTGTTGGTCAGGACGGTGTGCAGAACGTCCAGGAAAGGCACTCAATGTCGATGTGTCGGCAGTTGCCAGAGAAGTTTCACCGTTGGTTGATGTTTCATCCCCAGACACGACCCATGCGACTGCCATATATGCCGCCCCATTGACCCCCCTGGCACCACCCCAACTGATCGGCATATATGGCAGTCGCATGGAGTGTCTGGGATGCTTTTCTTGTTTTCGATCCCTTCGGTTTCGATCGGCTGCACCCGCGGCCTGCGCGGCCGGCGGCGTCGGAGGCTCAAGGTCTTTATGCACTCGCCATCGGCAGCAGCGGATTGGCGGGAGAAGCTCTGGTGGACAGGTGTGTTGATTCAGTTGATGTGGAAGACTGTGAAGGTGTTTGCTCATAGTGCTGACTGTCTCAGGGTGAGCTTTACCCAGTGGTAGTTCCTTGGCGCAACCTGCACCACACTTGGATGTTGGAGGCTGCTGGCCTTCCTCGCTGATCCTGCCACGGAGGCCACGGCATTGCGGATGCGTGCTGCCGAAGCGTGAGGAGCTCACGTGGATTTCGTCAGGACTCCGACAGAAAGAACATGAAAGAACCCCCGGGGCCAGCATTTTGGCCGACTGAGGCTGGGTGCTCGTGGCGAGCTGGCATCGGAGATGCAACTGGAAGCTTTGGCTCGGAGCTTGCAGCATGACACAAATGAGATGGTGCGTGAGGCGGGATGTGACTCTCATGAGTTGTCGGGTGAGGAGTGGGCGTCGAGATGAGCTTGCTGCGAGAACCCTTCTGTGCCTGACGGTCAGGCATGTGCGAATGCCATTGGCGTCATGGGCTGCAGCAACAAAGGCCTGTCAAGACCTGTCGATGGGTTCATAGATCATGGGTTCATTGTTGGATTATATGTGGATGGGTAATATGTATATGAACCATATAGATATCTACCACTCGCCTGTCAGTTTAGATGGTGGAATTTCTGTTGGATATGGTGAGTGATTGGCCGAGTGGCTGCAGCCACCATAGTGGCTCAGGCCTCACTACCTTGGCCAGAGCTTCCTTGGAGCTTGGCCTGGAGGAGCGGAGGGTACTGGGAACTCGTTCCATTTCAATGGGCGCTTGAATGCGCTTGAGGATACGCCAAGATATTTCAAGACTCTTGGCATTACACTTCAAGTATCCAACAGATCGATACGGAGCTTAGTGAGTTCGAGTGAAGGGTTGCATTAAAAAAGATTGACGTCCCGGTCGAAGGTGATTTTATTCTGTATTAGGCACGCCTTCATGACAGATTGGCATGCCCATTTGGCGCAGGATTCATCCGCATTTGTAAAGGAAGCAGCAGAAAAGGCCATGCAGAATCTTCCACAACTTGCCGCTGAAGATTTCGACATTCCACAAAGCGTGTGAAAAGACCAGCATTATCAGAAATACATTATATAAAATATGATATTGTTTTTACTATACTACTAATATTATTACATAAAACGGTAACGGCAACACCATTCTGGGTTTGGCAGTTGCGCGCGCCGAAGGTCACCGCAGCCTCAGTCGCGCCAAGAGCAAAAGATTTGTATGTCCGTGTTCTTGAAAAGCCGCTCAAATTGCCAAAAATTGTTTTCCGATTCTTTCCAAAATTGATGGTTTCTGATTGTCAATTTACCGGGAACCGTATAAGGGTTTTGACGTTTTGCGATGTGCAACTTCTCGGGAGATTACGACTCCCTGAAAGAATCATGATGATTGTACATGGACAAGAGGCCCCTCCTAAAAAGACCCATTTCCGCTACAACAAGGTCGATGTTTGGATGGAATTGTAATGTTTTTCCTATTTGCATGGACCGTTTTCCGCTGCCCTGGATCTGCGCGCGCGCCCTCCTCTACGGTAGAGGGGGCGCCAACGGACCCAGGGTGTTATTGCAAGGAGCCGCCGCCCCGACAGTTGATAAAATCGCTGTTCCTGACGCCCCTCGTTCTAAACTGCCGCTCGCAACAACTTCTTAGGTAATCTTTTGATTATTGAATTCAATTGAATATTTTTGGGTTCGATATCCTAATAATAGAAATTAATAATATTATAAATATAATATAAAATATACAAAACATATTAAAATTAAAGAAATTATTAAATATATATATATATATCGTCTTATTGAAATAATGTATTCATTATATCTATTGAATTGGTCGTATTTTATATTTAAATTTCGATAATTATATAAAAAAAGAATTTAATATATATAATATATATGTTTTTGATATTAAATTAACATTATATATATAAATAGATATATTTAAATTCATATAATATTTTTATTAATATTTATAATATATGCATCCGATGTTTTAAGAATTTTTATTCGAAGAATTTTTGATTTTTGGTACGATTGGGCATTAATGCAAAATTGATATATCGATTCTTTTTAAGAATGGAATGTTGGAAGATTTCTAGATTGTTGTATCGTAATGATTGAATATTTCTTTTAGATTCTGAAAATTATATGATAACGGCATTAATTTTTTTTGAAATTATTATTAGGATGAAATGTTAATTTATTGGCTCTTGGAATATATTTTTTAATGGAGGTAATAATTATTTCTAAAATAACGTAATTTTCTTTTTTTTATATTTTATATAAATTTGATGGGATTAATGGAATTAATGAATGTATCGTATTTATTTGATGGATGATTATATGTATTGATTGACCCGTTCTATCCTCTCCGTATCGTATGATTCGCTTTTTACTATTTGGGACGGCAATATGATGCTGTGAAATATGTTGGTTGATTTAAAAATCATTTTTTGAATATTTTTCAATGAAATTATATTAAAATAGAGATGGCAACATTAATTATTATATGATCCAATGGGTTAGGATACTATATTTGTATTTATATTACTTCGACATCCTGATCAAAAATCTTGCAATTTTTAAGAATTTATACACCGATGGCACAAACAGATGCCATACACCAATATATTTATGTGTGCATCTCATTATCTATCTTCAAATTGAATGATTTTCGGATTTGCATCGCAAGAATGAAAGATCCTGATTGATTTTTCAAGAATTGAAATCTTTTTATTTATATATGCTACTCCACATGGCCTGACAATGCACTGGATCCAATACCGCATCGTTGGCATAACCACACTTAGGGTCGGTTCCTGACGCCGGCCATTACCAAGGCTGTCCCCAACGAATGGAAATATTTGGTTATTAGATGATGATCGCCTGCCTTAGAAAAATCGCCTTTATAATTGTACGAGGCTTTGAAGCTCCTGAAATTTTCACATTCGTGTGCTGCCCAATACGGGCTAATATGAGCTTGACCGACTATTATATTATATATTATAATATATTATAGAGATATATTTCTTTCATCTTAAATTCATAAATATATAAATTCTATTATATTTGATTTATCGATTTAATTAATGCATTATTCAATATAAATAAAATATCTATATGGATATTATTGAAAATATACTTATTAATTGATTCAATAATTATTTTTTGTCGGATATTAATTAATATTTAAAATGTTTTTAGACCAAATTTTTATAATTAAATATGATTTATTCGATGAATTCATAGATTATATTTAAAATTAACAAATGCAATTATGTATATTATATAATTTATATTCGTGATTCTCGACGAATGGCTTTGGAGGGGAAATTTTGTACGATAAAAAGATGGAAATTTAGTAATATATTGATGAAACGGAATCTAAATTGTTATTTATTGTTCAAGAATTATTTCAATTGTTTGGCGAATGGAAGGAACGATTCCATTCCTAATTATAAGGTCGCACTATGCCACTTTAATTTTTTCGTGATTTAATATAAATATACATATTAAGAATTGCAATAGAAATTATGAATCCTGAATCAAGAATTATATATATATTTTATATTACAAAAACATACAATAAAATAATCCTCGATAATATCTACATATTAATTTGCATTTATTTTGACAAGAATATTATCCCAATATTAATATATTCAATCTTAATCATTATTTATATATTTTGATCTTTTGGATTTGTTCCCCAATACCCTTAAATTCTAAATTTTGTTTCATCGAATTCATAATCATATATTTATCCACGAGGTGCAGAAAAATCGAATTATAAGGCTTTATCATTATATTAAATAAAATAAGAAACAATGAAATATTTAATTAATGAAAATCTTTTTTTTCCCGAAAATAATGCGAATATTCAAATCATTGCATATTACTTTATGAAATCTTATTTTATGGCATGGATTTTGGCATTTGTAAAAAACGAATATATTTTGCCAAATTGAAATAGATATGAAATATTATGCGCATTTCATTCTCTTATAATAATCTATATCTATCCTTTAGGTATCTATATTTTTCTTTTCCAAGATTTCCCTCTCAAAATTATTGTCGCGGACCATTCCACATAATATGCATCTCGACCGATATCTTTCAATTTCTTATATTTATGAGGCATCAAGATGATATCTATCATAATATTATTTGATATATTATTTGGCCCGTGGATGACCGGACATACATTTTATATATAGATTATCGGGCATATATTTCAATAATTTCTATTGATATTTACCAAATTTACTATGACATAAATAGAATAAGAATATATAAAAGAATAGATTTACTAGAAATAATACGACATACCAATTATATCTTTTATACTTCCATTAACCTTAAAAATTATGTATTATAAATTAAATATATAATTTCAAATAATGAACAAATATATCATTAGGTCTCAAACGCTACAGTAATGCTTAATTTAGATTTCAAGACATATTTAGCAATAATCATATGGTTTGCAAAATCAAATCCATATAGAAAATAATCATTATATATATATATAGAAATATTAATATATATATATCCCAAAAGATAAAGATATTTATTCAAACCAAACATTTATTAATTTTTGATTTTTATATTATTATCTTTTCGATCATTTTTATACATTTTCATATTTAAATATATTATAAAGAAATAATCCAATATTTCAATTAATATATATATATTTATTATATATTTCAAAAATTGAGATATAAATATATCTTTTCAAAAAAATCAAATATGTTCATTCATATATATATATATATTTAAATATTATTCAAAACAGATTTATATTACATATTATATCATAATCTATATTTCTATTCTTTCTATCTCCTTCAAAAATTGTTTAATATATTGATTTCAATGAAATTCATCAATATATATATATATATTCTATATTCTACAATATTTTCTTCAAATTTAGAAAATCTCAATCCATATCAAAATAGCCTTCTTTATATACCTAAATTATTTATTTATATTAATCTTATCAATATTAGAGCCTATTTCAACCTATTTGTTAAAACCTAAAATTTTGTTTATATCCCTACAACATGCGTTTCTAATGCTATAACATGTTTTCACCTAATCCTATCCCTTATTTGTCTATTTCGCGTAAATATCCTACTTATGTTCTGAAAGAGGAAGGGCGTATATATATATATATATGAGAATATTAGTCTAAAAATCGGTATTAATCACGATTAGTTTTGATATTTATCAAAATATTCCTTTTGGACCGCCGGCCACTTCAACTTTGCCACGCTCCATCTTTCGGTTTTTGAGGTAGGATATGAACTCCCGAGCCTCTCCCTTTTCAAGATCTTATGATCAAATTCCTTCTGCGTCAAGTGGTGGAAACGCGCAATATAGATCGCGTAACCCCTGCGGGTCACAGGGCAATCAATCGATGCCCCCTCGCAAAAGTGGTATATATATATATAAATATATTTGATAGCTTTCCGCCTCCTTCTTTCATCCACCCCCACATACACGGATCATTGGCCGTCACATAGCGGCCATAGGCACAATGGCCCTTTGCGTACTCAGGGCATCTATAATCTGTATAATCACGGTCCCTTGAGCCCGTCCGTCATTGTCCCGGATGGCGCCTTCAAATATCTTCCCTTCCCAATCTACTCTATACAAGGCAATATTTTCTCTTTGACGTGACTAATTCGTTATTATAAGCAGACAAACCAAGACCTAATCTGGGATGGCGCGATGAACCAGACGAACCAATATCTAATGCTGGGGCAACATGAACAGCCAGACGAACATCATATATGTGCGTGCAAGACGGCACACATGCAAGCATCTTATCCGCCTCCCCCAATCCCCTAAAGATACATAAATATTTTTTGCATTCCTCCCGAATTCCCCCCACTTGAGCTTTACACATATATGCACGACAATCTACATACAAGCATCTTAAATGAACGCAAAAAAGCCTTGGTGTTATTTAGCCAAATACGTAATAAAACGACCGTTTCTATCCGACATATAGTTTCCTGCATATTTCCGTAGTCTTTTCCTGTCCTTTCCAATCTTTTCCAATTCCAGTCAAAAATAGAATTCTACACGGTATTTCTGTTGTTTCCCCACAAAAATGAAAACTAATCTACGGCGCGGCTGGCGCATACAACGCAACGCGCTTTGTCACATGCCTCCAATGCGGCGGCTTAGCTGCGAATCTGCACTTCTTTAACGATTTCATCGGCTCCTTTAACAATGCTTCCGCCGCATCGCAATAAATTTACAAAATTATATGCTATTATATCAGATATATCTATCAATATTTCGCTATCAATATTTATAATCTATAATTCCAATACCTCTATCAATCTTTTATTTAAATCAATGCATAATCTAATATGCATTCTCTCGGTATCTTCACCAACACCTCTCTATTTCGATTTTAACAATAATACCTATCTAGAAGGCAAAACAATATATAAAAGAATAATAATCAAAGATAGAAATAAAATATATAATTCAATTAATATTATATTCAAACCATTCTATCCAAAAAGAATAATCAATTCAATTACCTTATTCCCATTACATTATTCCCAAATTCGACAAATGATAAATGCCCCCATTTCCGATTAATCCATAAAATTAAATTTCTAAATTCGACGAATCCCCCGATCATATCCCTCCATTTGTCCAAAATATGATTTTTTTTTAAAATTGAGTTGAATATATTAATATTTCCAATTTATGCAAATATATTATGTAATTCGATTCCATATGTTTATAAATCATTAATATAATATTTTCATCTAGAATTTTACAAAATCCAACCTTTTATATTTTCCAAATTAAATATATTCTCGTATGCAAAAACTAAATATTCTACTTATCTAAAATTATCATTCAAATTATATTATATATATTCAAAAAAAAAGAAAATATTTATTCAAAATTTATTAATTTCGAAAATTTCCGAAACCAATATATAATAATTAAAAATAATTCCAATATATTACCTATCAATTTTTTATATTATTTAAAATAATAAGTTTTAATCCTTTCGGAATTATTAATTCAAAAAAATCATTATAAAATAATATGTTCCAATCCAATTCCCATATAAATTAATTATTTAACAATATATTAAAAAATATCAAATCATATAAAGACCAAATTAATAAATCCTTCCCCCTATATAAAAAATTCAAAATCTAAAATGCCATTCAACAAATCCACTCTCCTTTAATAATTTACGGAAAAAAAGAAAAACAAATATAAGAATTAACATAATAAGAATCGTAATGACAATAATAATAAAAATCATTATTATAATTATATAGAATGATATTAATTATCGTAGCAATTATATATTATATAATAATTTTTCCTATAATATTACAAATAATTACCAATAATCAAATTCCATTTCCGTATTATAAAATCCTACATACAACAACACCCAAGCTCCAAAGCACGCACTACCTCATTGGCAATAACGATTTAATACCAACATCCAATACCGACACCCTATCTCCACCACGCGCAGAACCAACTCACAACACCACCCAGCACCGATACCCGATCTCGAAAGCGCGCGTAGCCAATTCATTCTTATTTAACATAAGAACCCTATAGTTATCACTATCTAGGGAAAAATATCAAACGCAAATAAGGATATTATATGATATACGAAATAAACACCTCCAAATTTTGGCAAATAATTGTGCTACTATCCAAAACAAAAATGAACAAATATTCAGACATTCTTCTTTAAAGACTTCAATAATCTCCAAAATTTCCGGAAGGTTCGTCCAAAATTCTCGAAAAAATTGCAAGTTTCGGCCTCATCATCGTAGGTCAGCGGTCATTTACGTTTGTCGTATCAGATTTTCGACAGGATGTGCGCAATGGGCCGAAGGGTTACCGCCACCGCTTGATGTAATGGAGCTTCTTGTTACTAGTAGCGTCCTTGTTACTACTAGTAAGGCATTTGTTACTAGAAGCGATGCACTTGTTCCTAGTAATTAGCTTCTTGTTCTCTTTTTATATTTTGAATATCTTAATTTATTTTTTTGATTTTTTTGCAAGGTTTGCATTGAAACCTCCAGATCTTCTTGTGAGATGGTTTTCTCCGAGATCGCCAAATATGATCCTCGGGATATCAATCTTTCCTCATGGACAACCTTTACAATTGTATTCGATGGTCTGTCCAGCAATTGGTGCAGGATTGCATGCTGGTGGATGACAAATCATCTTCGCCCAGTCCTTGCCCTCAGGGAATTCAGGGAGCTCGGGAAATCCGATGTTTTCTCTACCCAAGTAAACTGAACCATCATCGGGCTAAGTGTTTTCTAACCGTCTCACCGATCCCACACGATTCTCCTCCGGTGACCCCGTGCCTGGCCGTCGCAACAACGATCAGCAATTTGCCAACATCCCTCACCGGACTTGACCGTTGTCTTGCCGTGATCCGGCATAGGCGGCCGTGGCGTTGGCTTCACTGGTGAAATGTCTAAAGCTTTCAACCTGGTTGGTGCTTCTAACTTGCTTCAAAAAAATGGTGGGATTAATATGTCATCCCACAATAAAAGGTTTGAACATGTTGAACATAAAAGGATCTGAAGCCACCCAGCAACCATTCGCAGTAGTACTTTTCGCGCTGTGGATTGGCCGACTTGTCCGCCGGCCGAATCACCTCAAAGGGGTTTTGGATGCTTCGAGGTGATGTTTGGGATGCTTCGAGTCCAGAAAAGAGGCCATCGCTCGTAGGGTGGAGGCCATCACTAGTAGCTAGTAGGTTGCATCGCTAATCGCTAGTACAAGTAGGTTGGAGTTCGGGACCTTGAACTCTCTTCTGAATTACACTGCAGAAACGGGCCCGGTGTGACCGGTGGCGCGTTACACGCAGGTGGACTCGCTGAGAGGACAAACGCAGGGGCTTCGCACCTCCAGGGAGGACTCGAAGGTATGCGCTTCGTCCCATGGCTTGGAGTTTTGTTGCCAATAGGCGATCGCCGTCAGCCACGCCATTTGGTCCTTGTCGCAAATGCTATCCGGGTTGGCACACAGATCCACTGAAGAGGCCTCGGAGAAGAACATGGCTTTCTTCAAAGGCTGGTGGAGCATTCCGGCAATGTAAGCCGATTTGCGTTGATTTGATCAAACGCCATCTGAAAAGAAATCAAACACCATCTCCCGAACGCACTCCAGGAGTCCAACGGCCCCCCCGAAAAAGGAAGGAACCTCCCGCCCAATGGACGAGGGCGCCTTCTGGACGATGGCCTCTAAGCCTTGGTAATTGCCGGGCCAGGTGAGCTGCGTGGCGCCTCGCCCGAACCAACAGTTCTTGGGATCCACTTTGTTCCCCCAGAAATCGGTACAGCCATCGGCTGGAGCGTCTGCACCATTGCAGGTGGTGATGGTGAAGCCTGCAATCTTGGCCTTCCTGGCAAGCAAGAAGGCAAGCCAAAACATGGCACAGGCCTTACTTATCTAAACAAATGCAGAAACAACCAAACACAATACATATCGAGAGAGAGAGAGAGAAAAACCACTATATATAGTCTTTATAACATGCTAATCTTGCTAAATGCTGCTAAATGTAGAGTTATAATGAATTATACACAGACACCTGCAACGCTCTTCATGCAGAGTTGCTCTGATGTGTAGTCGTTGATCTTGCCTCCGGAGCAGCCACCTTTGCAATCAGGATCCTTGTCGCATGGGCAACTGCCATCTTCCATGCGGACTCGTTCCTGAATTCAGGGCCCACAACCTGTTGATCACCATCCCCCAGCGTTATTCACGGCGGTCGAACGCACCGCCAGTCCGTCCCAAACATTCGAGACTGAAGACACGTCCAACGAGTTCGGCCCGAACGCCACCGTCGTCCGTCGTCCGGGCCTGTCCCGGTCATCGGCGGTCGGGTCAAGTGGGGGGGGCGCGGGGTCTGTCCTTGCAAGCGGTCCAGTGCAGGGTTTCCACCTTCAGATTCGCCATCATGGCGACCACCGTCATGGCTTTCACCTTCGTTTCGCTTTCGCCCAGAAAGGTCGGTACATGGTCGGCCACCGCCATCTTGTTGTACTGGCAAACAGCGCTTAAGTAGCTCTTCCAGGTGTAGAAAGCTGGCACCTTCAAAAGCGTTGATCGATTCTTTTTTGGTACATGGGCGTGTGTACCCAAAATTGGGAGACCTCCCGATCAACGACCCCCCCGGAAGAAGAACAAAGAAGGCCACGACCCATCGGGCACATTCTAAGAAAAACAATTTGAGCCACATAGCACACAAGTTCTCTGTAGTGCACATGCGGCATCTCACATCACTTTAGGAGCCTTTCCAAACATTCGCCTCTTGCCAGGCTTCGCCCAGACCGAAGAGATTTCCAGTTGGGCCAATCTTCTCGCCGTAGTCCTTCAGCAGCGCGTCCACCTCTGGGCAGCTGTCGCGATGTTTCTCCACGTGTGCATGGGCCAAAAGCACCATGTCCTCAGAATCGCAGTCGACACAAACCTCTGGATTGACGTCCGCCTCCGCCAGCACTGCAAACAGCACCACAAAGAGCCTCATGGAGCTGCAGCCTTCGCTACTTACAGACTCCGACACTCAAGCTTTGAGCCGCAACAGCTTGCAAGGTGCAGAAGAAACAATACTTGCATTCTGCGCATGCATGCTGACTTTTTTTCTCACACACGCACCATCATATAATTACCTCCTTGTAAAAAAAAATGAAAAAAGAAAACACGCTCCTTGGATTGATCGCAGAGAATCTCAACCAACCCTTGATCAACCGGCTGCCTCCGCTTTTTGGGCTCGCTCAATCGGCCAATCGGCCACGGAATGTCAATAAATCTCCCGGAACCGAGAGGCCCCTGCGGCCTTCAATGCCTGCAGCGTTGCATCAGAGGGAGAGATGCCACGTTCAAGCATCCTCTGGAAGACCTCAAAGGAAACTGCGCAGTTGACGTGGAGAAATACAACGATAAATACATGTAAATACAATGAAATACACTATACACTCCCTGAAACAATCATGGACTTGAAGCGTGCGCCCCTGGAAGACTGCTTTTCTCTACGAAGGGGTCCTGGTTAGCTTCCATGGCTTGTTGGAGGGAGGGTAAATAATCTAAGACTAAATCATCCTCTACTGGAAGGCCTTCCGTGTAGGACGTGGCTCACCCTTTGCTCAAAACACAAAACACAAAGAAAGGAACAACAGGTAACAACACATGGGGCCCGAAGATGACCATGTTTGTAGCAAGGGGCATGGAAAAAATTTGCCTGGGCCTTTGGAAATGTCATCGAGCGAACAAGACATCACAAAGCCCTCCTTCTCATGCTCATCCCGGGACTGTGGAGGAAAATGCTCTGCCTATGTCATCTATGTCCTCTTCTATAGGGGCCTTGTCTGAGAGTATGTAAAATGTTTACACCGTGTTTTTCCCGCGTGTCATTTGCCCCCTCTACTTCGTAAATCTTTGGGGGAACGGGATACTTGGGCAGGACTCTTCGCCTCTTTTTGGATGGCCCGTCCACAGGGAATCCACGCAACAAGATCAACAAGGCATGAAATTTGGGAGTATGAGTGTGCCCCAAAGATATATGATTGCAAGAAACAAACCCTCTGTGCCTGCGAACCCCTTTTTGAACCTCATCATTTGCCTTCGTTTCCTGACATGATCCATCCATTGCTTAGCATGCCTCGTCCAGTGCATGCTGCATGCCTCTCGCATCACAAAGCAACACATCGTGAAACAACGAAAGCTCGACGCCAATCCGAAGCGAAATCGCTTCTCCGGCCACGACACGAAGCTGAAGGGACCGAAACGAACGGCCCGAGTGTCTGACCGAGTCATGACCGGCCCCACCTCTTCTGCAAAGGCCTTTCTCTCATCAGGGGCTGAAGATGATGACTCTGCACACGCCCGCAAGAGCTGATTGAATTGAATCACTGTCGCTATCCTGAAGTGCTGTTTCGCTTGTGGCAAACAATGGGTGCGTTTGAAAGAAGAAAGGTAGAAAACTATAAGCGTGTGTTGTGCTTGTGCCTAGTTTCTGGTCACCTCTGGCTGCGGCCCGGTCCATTCTAGTGTCTCTCTCTCTCTCTCATCTATTTACATCCTTCCAATGTAGGACTACCGTACTCAGCGTTGTCTTCCAATTTGGTCCCCTCTGCTCGGGAAGCGTATTTCGCTCCACATATGACAGCAGTCTTGGTCTGAAAGCGGTCGCTCGGTTGCTCACCCTCAAACCCTTGCGGCTTTTGACTACCCAGACGTTCCTGGACCCGAACCTATGGAGGAGTCTGGGGTTTCTCACCAATCCCTACGTCGGTTTGGAGGGAGTCGGGCGTCGTGTTCGGAGCGTCGGGCATCTGTATAGGTAGACAAACATGTCCTGAAGCAATGCCGAGAGTCAAGCCCTTGCGTTCCATGTCTCCGAACCACTTAGCAGCAGACTCCAGGTTGCCCAGGCGTGCGTACCCATTGATGATCGCACTATAGCTCTCCACAGTGGGTTTCTGCCTGGAGCTGGCAGGGGGGAGAGACCATAGAGAGAGAGAGAGAGAGTTGGGTCAGTCAAGCTGAAGTTGGCAAGGTTGCTTTCATCAACTCTTCACACAAACTCACATGGGACTCACTTCGTGGCACAGCATCTTCACAGCCCACCTGTGTGCTATCTTAGTATGGAATGGAGAGCACCTCATAAATCACCTGTTTTATAACTGATTTTACAATTTATAGCTGATTTACATTCTCATTCTTCGAGTTTCCATGATTTCAGTTCAGTTGCTCGAAGGACTCCATCTCAGCGAAGTATCCTCGTGCTCGGGTCATTTCTCCCGCCCGCGCATGGGCTTCCATCAAGGTGGTATAAGCAACTGTATCCGGGATGAGGCCTCCACACCACACCACCAGTGCAATGTCACACATGCAAGTGCAGGCCTGTTCTGAAGCATAATAATCATACTATATAAGCATAAGATGTACGTCACTACCCCCACCGCTAGTGTAGGAGTGTGGTGATGCCTATTATACTTAAGAGTATAGTATAGCCGCTATATATATATATACACATGTGTGTGTGTCTACACCTACCTGTACCAAAGGACACTACTCCATGCAAATTAATTCGACTCTTGGACTAATTTAATACACAGGCAGGCAGGGGGGCAATGCACGACTGACAGGCATTGCCCAACGAAGACGCTGTCAGTTCGTGGTGAAGCAATGCGGGACGCCGCATTGTGTACCTGCACTCATTCTCCTGTTTGAACTGTAAAGTGCTAATGTTGCAATTCCACGCTCGCTATCTGGATGGAACGTCTGATCCACAGCTGAAGAGGTTGGCCGATGAAAGCTGTCTCATCTAGATAGGCTGGGCCCCGCCCTTGTCCAACATTTTTGGGCACGTGTTGCAAGTGGAATTGCACTGGGCATGAAGGTTTTGATTTGCTTAAGCGGGTTGAATTGTAGCTTACAAGTACTTTGGATTTCAGCAAGCACCAAAACAATTTCTCTTGATATTTCCAGTTGTCAACAGCTGGCAAGTTTGTCTCCTGCTTGTTGCATTCATCCCACGTTCTTTCTTCATACCTAGTTTACCTGATTCCCATTGCTAGTGGATCACGCCTTGTGCTAGCAGCTCCTTGAACCATTCATCTGCCAAGTCTGGCTTTCCAGTTTTAGCTGCAGCGTCCAACAAAGCGCTGTACATCACCACATCTGCCTTGATGCCAGCGTCTTGGGCCGCCCTAAACCATCCCTCAGCAGATTGTAAATCCCTGTGCTTCGCTGCCACACTCACCATGATGGTGAAGGTCACGCGATCTGGCCGCAGCCCAGCCTGTGAACAGGGGGAAAATGATGAACAAACGGGTTTTGCTATGCATGCCACATGCCCAAAGGGTGTTAAGGCAATTCAAGTGCCCATTCTGATCAAAACTCTGAACTCCATTTTCGCAATAGGCAATAGCTCTTAAACAATCTTAAACATATGTTCTTTTTATCTTAAACCATCTTAAACCACTTCCAACTCTCAAATTCTACCCACTGCAGAACGACATTTTGTTGCTGGACCTCGATGGTCTTTGCAAACCAACGCTCCGCCAAGCGCAGCCCTTCACGTCCCACAGCGTTGATCATGGCATTGAAGGTGGTCAAGCGAAGCCTGGGCGTTTGACACGGCACCACCTACGGCGTCGGCTTCGGCTGCGAGGACCCCCAACATTTGCCTGGAGACCACTGAAGCCCTGGTGGTGGGACAGTGATGCGTTTCGCCGGGGTGTCTGAATCAAAGGATTCGTTGCTGGCGCTGCTGAATCTGAAACTCCAAGTTGCGGCTTCACCCCCAAAGGCCTCTCTTCGGCTGGAAGAACGGCGCCCGTGGCGGAATTGGGGAGGTCTTGCTCACTTTCCATCGGTTCTTTTGAGGGATCCCTCTTCATTGCACTGACACAACCCCTAATTACACACAACCGACCAGCTTCACCGAGCAGCTTCACCGGTGCTTGTTGCGCCCGTTCAAAGGTTTCAACGGCCAATCGATGCGAAGCCTTCACATACGGACTCTTGGCACAGGCGGTCAGCACCGCATCGTAAAAGGCGATATCTTCTGGGAGGCCATGCTTCTTCGCAAGCTTCTGCCAGCTCTGTGTCTCGTTCAGCAGCCCTTGCTTTGAGGACTCTTGAGCTAATGCAATGTATGTTCCTCACCGCGGCTGCGGCGGTGGTGGTTTGTTGATCCCAAAAACACCACGGACGAACAAACAGCTTGAGGTGAAGAACAGCGGAAGCGCTCCCGAGAAACAGCTCAACAGCTCAGCCCCCCATCCTCATGAACAAAGTGCGCAACATAAAGGAGGCAAAACACGGTGAAGACCTGCAACGACACGAAGAAAATGTCACGAATTCTATTACGAACGCATCAAATACACGGGCTGGCTGCAAGTCAAGAGGCTCAGGTCGAACTCTAAGCCCATTTGCTGGTATCCATCCTCCACGATCGATCGGGCAAACTCCAATTGACCCTTCCTGGCCGCCGCAATGGCCACAGATCCCACGGATGAGCTGCTGAGTTGCACCGAGCGTTTCTTCGCGGTGTGGTACCAGCGTGAGGCCGCGACTTCATCACCATGGTGAACTACAGTGGTCAGTAGGGTCTGCAACATGGCAGCATCCGGTTTGACTCCTTTGGTCAAAGCCACTTGAAACCAATGCTCAGTAGCATTGAGGTCATTTCGCTTGGCTGCTGCATTCATCAAGATATTGAAGGTCTTGATATTTGGAACAAGCCCTGGCAGGCGGTTTTTTCAGGCAATTCCCGGTGGCAGACGAACCAGTACCCTCTGGACCCCTCTTGATCTTCGGGCCCTTTTGTCTACGGTAACCATGCAGCAACTACGGTTGGATCTTGGTATGGCCATTGGACAAATGATACTGTCATTGCGCGGGGGGGGGAAGTAGAAGGCTTTGTTCAACAAAAGCCAACGGCACAGGGTCCTACAGCGGCTTCTGTTGGGAGGAAAGGCTTTACACCTGGCCTTGGACCACTTGGATGATTCGCCACGCCACTGAAAGATGGGTCTTTTTTCAAGCGATATATAAAGTCCGGATCGCAAGACATGACACACACACAACATGAGTTTTGGCTTGATCATTCCCAAATTACATGACTGATCATTCGTACAACAACATGACTGATCATTCCCAGATCACATCCGATCACTTTGCTGTTTGGCTTGATCCGACCTGTTTTCCGGTCGAATGAGTCACGGGGACACGCTTGATCGCTTGACCTCCAGACCTCAAGTCGACCACTGTTACTTCGGCAGAAACACCGAACAGAGTCCATTGAAGTATCGTATTTAAATAGGTGAGACCTTCCAAATATCTCATCAAAAAAGGACAATAGACCAGTCTACCATAGTCTACCCAGCCAGGGCCAGGGGCCATCAGCAGTCTCCCCCGGATTTCAACCCATGTTGGCCTTGCAAAGCCTGGTCCACGGAAACCTCTCCGCGACCCGAAGCCGGTGCCGCTTCGTCGCCGGCGGATGCGCCGCGCCTGCATCCTCACAAGTGTGAAACCATCGCTCGGCCGAACGGGTGTCCCCCGCGCGGCTGGCCGCAGAGATCAACGTGTTGAAGGTCACCACATTGGGGCGTCCACCACGGTCCTTTGTTCGCAAATGATTGTCAAATCCAAGATCGAAACTCTGAGCTTCGATGCGTTTTCTGGAGTTAGGGTTCTCCGGTTTTTCTCGATGCGTTTTCGACCTAAACGAAGTGTTTAGGGTTCATCTCTCCAAGGTTTACTGCATGAACCGTCATGAAGCTGGCAAAGAACCAAGCCTCAGGCAGGGGATCATGTGGCATGTAGGGTGTCTCTATACTACAAAATCTGAAAATGTTGCAAACAAAACAAACTCGTCACCATCATCCGTCACAGTAGCATGAAGTGACCCAGATTTGTACCAGTGTTTTCAAGCACCAAAATACGCTGGTAATGCTGTATGAAAAAGCAACTGATTCCCAACCTTGCTGTGGTTCCTTATCATTCCAATCGAAGAAACTGTCCAGCGAGGTTTCAGGCACAATCTAGGTTTGCGGTTCCAATGTACAGTGTCAAGCTACCATACAAGTTGATCACTCCAGAAAGCCTGAAGAAAACAAACAACTAGCCCCATTTGGGCGTCGACTTTCACAACACTTGGCCATCCAATCAGCGTGTTGAGCGCCGCGAATTCAGATCAGCATCCACCGATTCTCGATACCAATACTCTGCTGCGGAGTGATTTCCCTTTCGCGCGGCAGCGTCCATGACCGCCGTGAAGATTTGGATGTCGAGCTGGAGTCCCTCCGCGTCAGCTTGTCTCAGCCAGGATTCAGCGCCCGAAAGGTCCCCCGCGCGGGCAAAGCCTCCTTGGCAGGTTCGAGGCAGGTTCGAAAAGAAAGGACACCGCCATGGTCATGAGAAAGGTCATTGGATGGTCATCAAAAAGTTCCAAAGTCGACATAAAGGAGAACGGGTCAAGGCTGATCACGCAGGGCGACCCAGTCCACAAACGACCGGGGGTCCCAGTGGACAGTAGCGGCAGGCAAGTTGGGCTGATCACACAGGGCGACCAGTTTGGCAACTTCTGGGGAACAAGCAAACCACAAAGGGCTTTTGAAGCAAGAGCAAGCAGGGTATGCTTGAGAAAGGCTAGGTGGCTAGGCTCAGGATGGCTCAGTGTCATTGTCTTTCGGGGTCGTCATCACAATGCCTTCTCTGGAGCCACCCGTTGGCACGAGAGAGGAGGGTTGAGCACTCCGAAGCTGGGCTGAAGAGCCTTGCCGTGGTGCCGCATGCGGTGGTCCGGGCATGCCGCGCATGCCGCAGAAAACAGCTCTTTATAAGTGCAAACATTGTGGTGGGAGCAAGACTGACGCAAGGACATGCCACAGCCAAGACAAGACGCCTCAGGACTGCAGCATCACAGCGTGTTCAGTCCAAACATTGTGGTGGGAGCCAGCACCAGTCTAGATCCCCCAATATCAGAGCCATGAGAATGGAGCATGCCCAGCAACAGGCTGACGCCCGGAAGACATCCGCATAGAAAACACAGGGCGGCAGGGACACACCAAGCCAGACAAGCTTGCGAGACAAGTGTGGCAAACACGACGCAAATCACGCAGTGGTGGTAGTTTTCGGGAGTCAGCCACCCAGTCGTTGAGAAGTAAGAAGCTCAAAATCACCCTGCGCATCCCTGCGCTCTGCAGGGATAAACATGTCTACATGGTTGTCTAAGAACTAAAGAACATCAAAGTCATCACGGCTAGAACTGAACTTGAGTACTCACAGGCCGTCGAACAGTTTTTCAGACGGCCAAAATTCCAGACAAAGGATGAAAAGGGTGCAACGAGTTTTGTCATTTTGGGCCAGGCGCTAATCAAGCTCGTATACGTGATGAGGCTTGCTTGAAGATTCTCCTTTCGGGCCTGAAAGTACCAGTACTCACCCGCTTCGGGCAGTCGTGCCTCTGCCGCTGCCTTGATGAGGATATTGTAGGATGCCATCCTTCGTGACAGCATTGATCAAGACTTGCAGATTCAAAACAGTGAGAACGAATGCCGTGCAATGCCATGAAAAACATCCCTCACCTTTGCCGAGAAAAACCTGGGAGAAACCGCATAAAAACACAACTGCAGATGCGGAGGGTGCGAAGAAGAAAAACACGTTCACCACCCTGAGAGTTCACCTTTTGCAGTTCAGCATCTCATGTTGAATTCCGCTGTCTTTCGCATACCTCGCAGGTCGCAGCGATTTAGCAAGTGTTGGACAGCAAACGGTGTTCCATTGGAGGAAGAACAAGAAAAACACAGGTATGCATACACCTTGCCCTAGAAGTCCAGTTCGACTATATCTTGCTGGAAGGAGTTGTTGTTCCTTTTTTTCTGCACCAGGTTTGAACGCTCCAATGGTTTTTTTTGAACTAGATCCGACCTTCTTTCCCAAGCTACTTGAAGAAGGCCTCGGCCATGGTGAGATTTCCTTCACACGCTGCAGCATCCATCAATGCCACCACCACCTGGAGCCCCAAAGCCACACGTTCTTCCTCTGCCCTTCGGAGCCACCTGTGTGCACCGCACCGGGGAAAACGGGCACCGAAACGAACATCGAAGAGAATGCGAACTGATCTGGTTGATCTATGTTGATCTGTATATCGTGTAGAATACAACCGGCAGATCAGTTTTATAGGGCATTCCAAAAGAAGCTAGCCAATGTACATGTAACCCAGGCAATGTAGGCCGGTTCACACAAATCAAGATGCCCCCGGCGAGATTCCCGGGATATCCGTTTGACGTCTCCACTCGATGAGGAGGGAGTGGAGTTCGTTCCTTCTTCGGGTTTTCTCTTGATCTGCCGATAAGCTTCAGTCTTAACATAGGACCAAATCTCGAAAGCAGAATCAACCTTGGTAAATGAAAAGATAGATGGTGGGCAACAGTTTGGAGCCCCTATCTCCCCAAACGCAACGAACCATGGCTCAAATCTGGACTCTCCCAAATTCCCGAACACAAAATCCTACCCATGTCCACATCTTCTTACATCTTCTTACCATTGTTTTCCCCTTCTGCCTTCTTCTTAGGAAACCCACCCATTTAAACTGCCTTGTAAGGTCCGAGGTGGGTGATCTGATCCGCTGTGTTTTGTTATGTCAAAAAAACGAACACGTCCATGTCCTCTCTCATCCCAACCACGTCCATGTCCTCTCTCATCCCAACCAAAAAGCCCACAAACACCACCTGCGCCACGAACGCCACCACGCCGAACCACGCCGAACACCACGCCGCCTCCCGCGTCGAACGCCGCACCTGTCGGCCGCGTGGAAGTCGCGCTGCGCCGCCGCGGCCCGCAGCACCGACTCGTAGACGCTGACGTTCGACGGATCGTTCGACGGAGACAAAAGCGACGCGAAGGCTTCCACCAAAGGCAGTTGGTTTTCGTCCACGGCCTGCGAGGCTGCCGGGCTGCCACGTGTTTCTAGATGCATATATGGCATATATATATATGTTGGTGTTGGGACATGGTCGTGTTCCCTTGGTAACAAGCTGCAATTCAACGAACCTTCAACGCTGAAAACACTTCCTTTTTCGCGGTGACCTCTGGCCTTGTCTGGACCAGTTAAGGTCTTGATGAGGTGTTCACACCTCATGGAAAAGGGCTGCGGCGTTCACAGCACCTCAAACAAAAGCGTGTCATCCTTGCACAGGGGCCATGCATCAACACTCCCCCTGGCTTTGGCGAAGACACTTCGATGCCCTTGCCCCCACCATACGAGTACTCCAGGCACTAGGCCCTTCTTCCAGCATGTATGGTGGTGACGGGCCAACCGTCAGCTCAAGCCCTTTCTTCTCGCGGCCAACCAGGCCCGGTGGCAGCAGCGCAAAACCAACAATGCCCATGCATTGGTTGAGGACAGCTCAGCTGCAGGATGCCAACCCCAGACCAAGATGGCCTAGTCTTCCTTTCTTTTATCTTTTGTGGTCTTTGACCTCATCAAAACCGCAATGCCAGCAGGCATTCATTCCATCTTCAAGGCCAAAATGGCCATAGGCAGGCTGCCGTGCACCCTCGACACCCCCCTTTTTTCTTTCTTTCATCCTTTCTTCACATGTTGAGCTCCCGTTCCCGGAGCTCTTGCAGGCATCGAACACATGGGGCATACTTCTTTTCGGCTTCAGTTGAACATGCCGGTGGTCTGGCTGCGTCCACATGGTAGATCTCGCCCCATCCACGAGACCAAAGGTGTTCACCTCTTCGGACATGGGCCATGTCGATGGTGAAGGCGCAACGATGGCATGGAGGTGAGGTCCGGAGCACGGATGAGGTGAGCGTAGGGCAAGAAGTGAAAATGTGGTACTTCTGCCCATACTTGATGATGTAAACACCCATCCCTTGGTACCTCCGGCCTCCATCCCCAATTGGCGGTTCGCCATCACGCTGAAATGCCCTGGGGCATGCCTTTGCAGCCGCTTCTGAAGGACCTGTCGGTCTCGGTTGAGGTGGTGTTGGATCCCATGCTTCATCGGCCATCATATCACGGTAATCCCTCTCTGTAGGGTGGTAGAGAGTCTCATCCTCATTGGCCGGAGACTCTTGTGGTGGAACATCGGGTGGTACTTCATGATCGCCGGCAGGAATCTCCTGCTCAGGCTCTTCTTGGATGCCAGTGAGCGTGACATCCGATTGAGGCTGGGAGGTTTGTCCAGATGAACTCGAGGTCGGAGGTACGCCAGCCTGTGCCCTCTCTTCGGGAGTGAGAGAGGAAAGCCATCGCAGCAACCATTCACGGTTCTGCAATCCAAACTGGCTTCTCTCTTCAGCTGTCATGGGGCGCGCTGGACCATACGCCCAATCAACAGGTTCACCATCTTGAGGATCTCCTTTGCCCTGCCCTTTTCCTTTTCTCTTTCCTTTTGACCTGGCACTAGGCCTATTGACTTCCCGGCCTTGCCAGTCAACGGTGATGGAACTTCCCTGGGATTCCGACGTGGAACTACCAGGTGGCCCAAGTGCCGGGGGCTCATATTGTTGACCAGCAGCAGCGTCACCATCATTGATAGCTGGTGCCAGCAACCAAGCACAGAAGCGCCTGAAAAGCAGGGTGGCCAAGATGACAAGGATGGTGTACAGCATCATGAACATTTGAAGCGGCTCAGAACCAGCTTGGTCAGAGGGATTCTCATCTTCATCACTCTGATTTCCTTGGGCCCTTGATTTGGCGATGAGTGCCATAAGCACCGCCAGCTGCAACTGTCGGCCGCTGTAGTTCATCATCTTTTGCATTCCTTCATCTTCCTTTCTTCTTTCTTCGCTTACTGCCTCTGGGCCATCCTCCTTTTCTTCCTTTTCTTCACTTGTCGCCCCTGGGCCATCCTCCTTTTCTTTTCTTTCTTCACTTGTCGCCCCTGGGCCATCCTCCTTTTCTTTTCTTTCTTCGTCCACCTTCTTCTGCAGGACCATGGACATCAATTCTTTCAGCTCCATAGTGCGCTGACTCGAAAGGGGCTTCGTGCCAAGGTCGGCAATCATGATGGCGCCAGGCATGTGTCTCACTCGCCAGTCGAGGTTGGTGATTCTCCAACGAACATGTTGTGCCCTCAGCCTCAAATGTCTGGTGCGCCAGTTGGCATGGCCATCGGAGAAGAACCCAGTGGCCGCAAGGTTGTCGACAAAGAGGGTCTTCACGTAGGGTTCCTCATGCTCTTGGATCATGCTATCAACTGCATCACCAGTTTGGAGCCCTTCGATGGCTTCCAGCAACTCCGACTCGGCAGTGGACAAGGCCGGAAATGGTTGGCGCCCGCTTTTCCAAAACATCAGCGCTCCATTCCACAAAACCATCACAGCGCCATGGGATGCCTGGGTTTCTGGCGAGGCTGCAAAGCTTGAGTCCGTGTAGACCTCCAATGACTTTGGTCCTCCATCCCATCCTTCTCCCTTTCCAGGAGGAAACTCAAGTCCTTCATTGGGAGTTGACTTCAAGTACTTCCAGACTTGGGTGGCTTGTTCAATCACCCAGGATGGATGTGGCAAGATTTCTTGTGCACATCGACTCGTAGCGAATGCTACATCGGGTCTTGTACGAGTTGACAACCACATCAGTTCGCCAACGAGCTTCTGGGCTGCATTGACCAACCCTGGAGTAGGCTCTTCTGGCATCGGAGCAGCATCCTTGGACATAGGGACCTTCATGTTCTTTGTATCTGGAATCCCTTCTTTGTCCTTGATGTAGTCTTCTTGCGATGCCCGATATCCTCCTTCGACTGTTTTGGTGATCTCCATGCCCAGGAACTTGACCTTCTCCTTTCCCACTTCTTCAGGTGTGGAGGTCTCCCATTGGGCCTGTAGAACTTGGATCACCTGGTCGACGGTCTTTTCATCACTTGTAACCATCAGGTCATCAACGTAGACCAATAGGAATCCAACCATCTTTTCTTCACATTCTTCATCTTCACCATCACCGAGCATGATGCTCCACAGATTCGGCTCAGCTTCGGCCTGGACAAAGCGATGTCCTTGTGGTGAGGTCAACTTCCTCAGCACCTGGTCACGGTAGACCCCCGCACAGCGCGGAGACTGGCGGAGACCGTACATAGCCTTTTGAGCCAGGTAGTAGTCCTTGGGCCCCACATGGCCCGTCTTCAGAAGAAGGGATGGTGGCTTCAATACCACCATGGTCGGCTCCTGACCTTCAGCTTCGATGTCCAGCGGCGCATTGAGGAAGGCTGTTCGAATGTCCAGCACTGATGCCTTCCAGCTCTCTTCAGCTGATCGCTTCAGGACGTAGCGAAGGCAAACGGCGTCCGCACCTGAGGCGTATAGGCATTGATCCTTCTGTTCCGCTGATGCTGGGTCAACGAAGTTGCCGCAAGCTACCAGTCTGATCTTTCTTCTTGGACCAGGCTTCAAGGTGATCACTACCTTCGAGGGCAGCACCTCCAACTTTCTGCCCCACTTTTCTTGAAGGGACTTGAACTCATTTTCATCGATCCAGCGGAGAGCCTTTTTCTCCTCAAACAACTGGTGAAGCTCTTTCCGGATTGCTTCGTCCCATTGTGGAGCTTCACGAAGGAGTTCTTTTGGGGAGACCACCCTGGTTCGAAGAACTGGTTCCTCCTCCTTGGGCATCGCGCTCTTAACCTTCTTCAGCTCCTCATAGACGACGTCCATAACTTTCATTTCATCCTTGAGCATGATCACACTTTCCTCCAGGACAATGTTGGAGATTCTCTCCAGGTGTCGTTCTCTTTCCTCCTCAACCACTTCATATTGATCTTCTTCCAACTTCATACTTCTAGCTCCCACTTTTCCTCGGATCCTTCTTCTGATTTCATAGGGACCCTCAGCCTCCTCAGCGGCCTTTGTGACAGCCATCCAAGTTGATTGGCTCGGCTCAGGTTCCTGGGTCTTCATGATGAAGTACGGGACGATCGCCGCGGAGCCATTGTCTCTCAACACCAGGTGACCATGAGCATCGGGTCTTGGAGCGAGGTAGCGAACCTTCTCATGGGTTGCCTCCAATTCTTTTGTCTTCCAAAATCTTCTTTTGACCAGGAGCTCATGACCAAATGGCGGAACATCCCCCAGATCAAGATCGGCCATGCGTCTTCGCTCCCGCTCGTGGACATAGTGGCATGCTTGAGGCCATCGACCCGCCGGCATACCAGCCATGCCAAGAGCCCGACGGATGTGGGACTTCACTGTTTGGATCGCCCTTTCCGCACGCCCGTTGGACTGAGAAGAGACTCCCGCCGTTGTAGTGCGGTGGATGTCCCTTGAGCGACACCACTGGGTGAGGGATCTTCCTCTAAATTCTCCCCCGAGATCAGTGTGAAGCCTCGCCACGTAGTAGCCCATCACCCTGAGCTGGATGTACATTTGCTGGATCGTGGACAGCACCGTCTTCTGATCCTTTGAGGCCATCGGAATGGCGAGTCTGAAGGTGATCAGATCGGGGTTCTCTTTTTCTTCACCCACTTCAACTTCCTTCATCTCTTCACCTTGTTCGCCTTCTTCTGCCCCACCTTCTTCTTCATCACACCTTTCATTTCCTTCCTCCTCATCTTCTTCTTCAAGCAGCACTTCATCAGAGTCAGCCAGTTCATCATCAGGTACTGGCGGATGCTGTTCCTGAGGAAGAAGCCAGGTGTAGGTGCCAACGAGGATGTACTTCATCAAGTCCTTACCATCTTTGGCGACAGGATATGGACCAGCAGTGTCCAGTGACAACGTCGCTGTGGGTGGGTAACCTTTCGATGCGGTCGGGACTTAGCACTTTGCTCCTGGCAGATTCGACAATCTCTTCTAAAGGGCACGTGACCATTTTGACAGTGCTGCTCCCACGTCATCCTTTTTAGCTTCGGTTCCTCCTCCACAATTCCATTGATGTGGAGAGCGCAGGCTTCAGCGACGGAACGACATAGTCCCGGAACCCAGCGAGCAAGTGAGGACGATGGAACCTTCTGACCTTCTCCTCTGCTCTTCGATCCAGGGTTTCTTCCTTTTGGTAAGCGAAGCTCCACATTGGCAGCCAGAGTTGTAGGCTTCACCGGAGCATCCTCCTTCCAGGGTTCATAATCTCCCTGGTTCAAGTGGTGGACTTGTAGATGAGCGGCACTCTGAAGCTTCTTCCATGGCTTCGTACTCCAGAAGGAGACACACGAGGGCATGTAGTCCTTAGGATCGGAAGGCTGCTCTAACAGAAACATCACCTCCTCTCTTTTCTTCTTTTCTTCATCTTCCTCTGTTGAGTCCTTCAACTTGGCAGCCATGTCCGCGACCAGGAAGAGAAAGATCTGACGCCACATCAGGACATCGTCTTCTTGACACATAGCCATCTCTTCAGGGCTGTAGGCACTGATGCCCCATGGCTCCTCCCAGGATCTTACAGGTCTTGGACCACCAGGATAGTGTCGCAAAACTGATCGGGTACGACAGTTGGGTCCTCCAATCACCGCCGCCAAATCCCCATCCAACGCCAAACGAAGCAGGCCCTTGTAGGCCTTCGAATCCAGGGATGCCATATCGTGATCATCACCCCTCTGTAGGTCCACCTCCAAGGTACGGCTTCCCAAGCCATGCTCTTCCATAGCCTTTTGCAGAGTGAATCCTTCACGTTTTCCAGCATATAGATGCAGGATCACCGAACCAGCTGCCTTCAACCGCTTTCGTTGATGTCGGTTGGCAGGGAGGTCCTTCCACTCCCCCGGTTGTTGGACCAGGGCCTTCTTGACATGTTCGGGAAGTTCTGCCAAAGCTGGATGGCCTTCAACCAGCGACTTCATCCACTCCACCTCCCGTTCAGGGTGTACTTCACCCACCAAGCGAGCTTGCTTTACCTCTTGGGCACGATCCTCATACTCCTGGATGAGCTCGAGGGCCAGCTGCTTGGGGATCTGTGGACACCCCGCTTGGATGCTGATCGGCAGAGATCCTTTTGTGGGATGGGCAACTTTCATGCCATGTTTCTTCCGTGAAATCTTGCATCCTCCTCCAGCCAGCATTCCAAGGGGTACTATTGGTTCCACTTGTAGATTTGTTGAAACCATCACCCCCGACTCAGTCATTAACAGAGGTGTGGTGCGGCCATCAGCCAGGGACACAGAGACCTTCTTGAACTTCTCGAGGCTGTCCGTAGACGCAAGAGGCCTCAGGGGATGCGTAGCACCAGAGTCCAACAGTCCCCATTCTTCTTCTTGCAAAGACCCCATCTTCGCTTCGCGAACGCGGGTCAGCTTCAGGGTTTTGATGCTTTTCTTGATCTCATCGAGCTGCTGATGCAATCTGCTCAGCTTGGCTTCCGAAGCTTCCTTGTCCTTCATCGCCTTGAGCATCTTGTTTGCCTCAGCGAGAAGTTCATCCATCTTTTCATCATCTTGACCTCCACTTCCTTTTCCTCCTTCCTCGCCTTTTGGATCCTTCTCTTCTTCTTTCTCTTTCTTAACCTTTGGCGGCGAGTTGGGAGCAGTTCCACCTGAGTTCTCCTTCGTAGGGCAGGTCGGAGCTAGGTGTTTCGTGGAGCCACATAGGTAACACCTTTTCTGTTCATCCTTTTGGTCATGCGACCATTTGCAATCACGGCCACGACGACATCCGGCCTCGCTGAGGAAGAACTTGCACGGCAACTTGACTTCCATCTCCTTCAGCTTGCCTTCACCCCCTTTGGCCTTTCTGTTGATCTCCTCCATCTTCTTTACTTTACTTTCCTCCTTCTTCGTAGTTGCACCACTTCGCTTCTCAGCCAAGGAGAGCTGTTCGATCTCGGCAATGAGATGGGTTGCGAACTGGCTGACCGAGAGCGCATTGGGATTGGTGTCAACTTGGAGGGCATTCCGAGCAAGAGACACCCGGAACCGTAGGCTTTCATTGCCATCCAAAACTCGCTTCGTCAAGCGATTCAGACCCTTGACCAGAATGGACGGGTCGGGTTCGGTGGCTCCAATCTCCTGAGCCCTTGCACGCCAGCGAAGCCATCGACGGAGGCCAACCACCGTGTCGTGCAGATTTCCTGGTTCCGTTGGATCTTCAAGGTTCCGCAGGAGCATTTGTTTCTCGCTTATGCCACCAGGACAGTAGGTGACGTGAAGATGGGCGAGGATGGCGAACACTGACAACCTTTTTGTAGCCACCAGTTCATCTTTCTGAACTTCTGGAATTGCCTTCAGCAACAGGGTGGCCATTCGCCGTTCGAGCTTCGCCCATTTCGGAACACTGAGTGATGATGGAGGCACAGGCTCATGCTTGACCCGTTCCAAAGGAGCCATTGCTTGGTGGTCCTGGTACCACTTCTCAACCTCAGTCATCATTCGATCCCACCAGATGTCAGAGGTGGTCGTCAGGTCAGCCACCACAGGCTGAACAAGGAGCAGCCAATCACCAAGCTGCAGCTGCGAGGTGGAACCATGTAGAGGATGTAGAACAGGTAGTTCAGCCACCTGCCGGACAATCTCCACCCGCTTCACCGTTCCTTGAGCTTCTTGTCCCTCAGAGATCTGTCGTTGGAGGGACTTCATACTTTCCACCAAAAGTGTCATCACTTCCATCTGTTGAACTTCAGGGGACAATTTGGCTCCCCCGGTTGTAGGTCTAGGCCCCTTCATTTCCCCTTTTCCATAGGATGGACTTCGGCCCTTTCTCTGTTGTTCTTTGGAGCGGGACCTGGAACCTTTGACCCCATAGCGAGCCGGGTAGGTCGACCACGGTGTGCGTCCTCGGGCATGTAGGTCGTCGGCTCCTGGAATCCCATTCGGTCCCTCTTCATCAGGGGTGTTGAAGTTGGAGGCACTTCTTGGCCTTTCCATTTCTTCTCTTTCCTTTTTCTTCTTTTCCTCAACCTCCAACCTCTTTCGGTCTTCCCCCTCAATCCTCCATTCATAGAGCTCTTGCTGGAGGCGATCATTTTCACGTTGTTGGGCCTGGCAAAGGTCAGTGAGCCGTTGCACATCCTGTGAAATCTGCCAGCGCCACATGATCTCTTCCTCTTGGTCTTCCCGTTCTCGATCGCGACGGGTCCTTCGAGGATCGTTGGAGCTCTCCTCACATCTTCTCAGCTCCTCACTTTCTTCTTCTTCCATCTCCACCACCCTTCTATACCCTTCTTTCTTACCTCCTTTCTTTCCTTCCCTTCTTTCTTCTTCTTCTTCCAGGAAGGCAGGGCGAGACACCTGAGTAGGCCGATCATCACCTGAAGAGGACGGCATCAAACCTGGGCCAAAGAGCTGGGGAGCAAGTCGAGCAGAGGCCTTAGCTTCTCTGATCTGTTCCTGAGTGAACAGGGGCTGCATGACTTGCGGTGCTGGTGGTGCCAAGGGAGCTAGAATGGCAGGCTTTCCCTTTGGAGCTTCAACCACACTTTCTTTTGACCCACCACTCTTAAACACCTCCAATTCAGTCTTCCCTGTTCCAGTATTCCCCAGCCCTGTCGTCGAACGGGCCGGGGTGCTAAACTCTTTCTTTTCATCTTCATCTTTCTTTCCATCACCTTCCAAAGCTTCAGCCCTGGCCACCAACTCGTCGCTTCGAGGCTCTTCCGGAGGCGGCATCAAGGCCAGGCGGCCATCATCATCATGCTCCATGGTTCGTCGCCGGCGGAGCATGGAGGGGTGAGGTAAAGAAAGTTCTGACGTTGGGCTCATAACCTGTTGGTGTTGGGACATGGTCGTGTTCCCTTGGTAACAAGCTGCAATTCAACGAACCTTCAACGCTGAAAACACTTCCTTTTTCGCGGTGACCTCTGGCCTTGTCTGGACCAGTTAAGGTCTTGATGAGGTGTTCACACCTCATGGAAAAGGGCTGCGGCGTTCACAGCACCTCAAACAAAAGCGTGTCATCCTTGCACAGGGGCCATGCATCAACAATATAATATATATATATATGTTGATGTTGTCAACAATACTGTAAACTTATTTATGTTTGCTTAAAATGTGTTTAATTGTTTAAATGTGTGATTCGGGATGGAACGATGATGAACCCAAGAACCCTCCCAAAATGCCCAACATGTTTCTTGTTGTGGGAGAAATGCCCCATGCTTCGTGTGACTCGTATCTTCAAACCATGTTGGTCTCTCAAACACCCCATGTATTGAGTGAGGCACATGTCTTGTGTTTTCCTTTGGCCATCTCAAAAGGATCCGACCAATCAATTTACACCAGGACAAAAAACAAGTTTCTGCTACGTACCACGACTGGCATGCTCATCATGGTGATAAGCACCAACACCAACACTTGGGAGCCGCTTG
This sequence comes from Durusdinium trenchii, assembly GCA_963970005.1. NCBI lineage: Eukaryota > Dinophyceae > Suessiales > Symbiodiniaceae > Durusdinium > Durusdinium trenchii. The sequence continues at coordinate 303,860 of CAXAMN010004413.1, forward strand.
GACCACTCCTTCCACACAACTGAATGCATCAACCTCATATCTTCTCTCCGTGCACCTCCCCCAAATGCCCAACTGCGCCTGGCGCCTTGACCCCCAAACCAGAGGCCATCACTAGAGCACTCATCAGCTCATTCTCGCGCGCGCGCGTGCGCGCGCCTGGGAAAGCAGCGAGGCTAGCAGGGACTGGTCAAGTTGGGTTCCCAACTGGGACGCTTTGGTCCCGTACTTCGCAGCTGCCGCCAGGTCGGACTTGGAGGCCGCCAGGCAAAGGAAGCGGTAAATGTCTCCTCGGTGTGAAAACAAAACGTAAGGGCGCCCGGCGTGGAAGGCGGGCTTTGTCTGTGACTCTTGTGAGGAAGTTTCAATGCAATCAAGTCTTATCCAATTTGTTCATTGAACTGGAAGAAGCAATGGACAAGGGAAAGGGACGAAAGGGATTGGAATTTCATGAGATGGAATATGATGGAATCGACATGACAATTAATTCAGGATATCTCTTTATAGATCCAAATAGAATACAGACCTGAGATCCAAATAGACTTTGTGGGAGGATGTTTTAACATGTGTTAACCAAAGACCCAGTGTCCATCGGGTTCGACTTGGGCTCGCTTGGCATTCTGAAGCCATCGCTCCGCAGCCCGGAGGTCCCCTCGAGTGGCGGCCTCTTGGATGAATTTGCCGTAGAACTTCAGGTCGGGCTCAAATCCTCCACGAAACAGCGAAGCAACCGGAGCAAGGCGATGGTGCGATGGTGTAGGTGTTCATTTCTGTGGTTAGGCATTTTGAACCGGTGGTTTTGTGTGTTTTTCATGGTTCAAATCCTCTGGGAGCGGCCCAGTGGGCACGCGGGAGATGCGCGGGAGAAACGGAGTCTCTGCGTTGTTTTTTTTTGAGAAAAGGACAGATTCGCATGGCATGTGTTGCTCGGTTCGTTGCCGTTTTGGAGGAATGGGGGAGGCAAGGGTGGTTCTTCGGGTCCGTGGGTCAAGGACTTGGAACAATATTGACTGCAAAAGGGCCATCAAAACATTGCCAAAACGCTTTACAATTTAAGGCCCACACTGCTCGCGCAGCATTTCGAACACTGCTCCAGCTCTTTTCTGAAAACTTTCCCCCCAACTTCCCAAACCTCCCCAACCACCATCCATCGGACCCGTCCTGCTACGTTTAATTCCAGAAACCAACGCGGCAAACCGTCGTCCTGAGGCGACAAGGACGACCAACGTCCCGTCTGGCCTCGTTTTGGGGGGAGAAGGTCGGTCATAGCGTTTGGGGTCCAACACAACCCCCGGACCGGACCGACAGAAAAACCAGATCCATCCTGAGTCTCACTGTCTCGGTTCTTCCTTTTTTTTTCGCTGAACGAGGAAAGGGTGAATCAAAAGAAAAGAGAACCAACGAGCAGCACGGCCCACCGGCCAACTGCCGCCCAGCCCTGGGTCTGCCCAGCTTGTAAGCCATGCTTCGGGCCCTTCAGCGGCCTTACCACCTTCTTCCCAGTCTCCTGCTTCGGAGGGATCGTGGATCGGTCTGGGAGTCCTGGGCACGATGGTGCTCGCGCGCGCGCGCGATTGCGCGCGCGAAGGCATCCGATTGAGGAGGCGTGAGGCTTCTGGTTTTGCCTTTTAGACCCAAAATTAAATACATATAATTAAGATCTTCACACCTACCTGATATACCTTCACCTCATCTTGAAGCAGTTCCAACAATAATATAACCGCAATAAATCATACCTTATAATTAAGATCTTCACACCTTCACCGCATCTTGGTTCACCTCATCTTGATTCCAACATGTTCCAACTCTCAATATAACTTCTTCCCAAGCATCGGCAAGTTGATCTTATCATCGAACTGGACGGCACGTGCCGTCCGTGACCACGTCGAGTGAAGTCGCCCACTTACAAAGCCGACGCCCAACATGCGCAGTGCGACCCAGACGAACAGGGCAGCCACAGCGGCTGAAGGCCGAGGCAAACGCCGCCGTCGCAGTGTGGGGCTCCATCTCCACACGCAGACCATGCTTCCATACCGGAACCATCTGACTATAGAGAGAAATTCTTAGAGAAAGTGAGTTGAACTTGTTCGTGAACACCTAGCTAGCCATAACAAGAAAAAGGCTTTCTTTGCATCAAGGATCATGAGACTGATGAGACTGTAGCTGTCCATCGCAATCCTGTCGAATCCGTGGAACTGAGCCCCCAAAAACGAAGTCAAGTTCCCAAGTTTTGAAGCATTTTTCCACCTTTTTCCGGTCAAAACCCTTCGGTTGCTCCGCCTTTTGGGGCGGACCCAACCTGCCCGAACGCTGCGGTGCCGACCAGTGCGGCGATGTCGGTTCCGACCGACAGCGTTCCTACGACCCGCGAGCGAATGGAATCACCAAGGCTTTTTGGACTCTTTTCACATGGGACTCCCGGACAACTAGAGCAAAAGCACGTGTTATGACATGTGATAAACTCTATTCGATACAAATCTGGCAATCCAGGGGGGTCAAATCCAGAGTGTTCTACCCAAACCTTTGGGTCATCTACCTAGTTCACCTTCGTCCACCTCTTCGCCGGTGTCGAACTCCGAATTTTCATGGTCCGGCGAACCGTAGGGTTCAACATCTGACGTTGCCGATCTTCAGCTTGCCAGAATTCGAGCAACACTTTAGACTGCTCCACCATGCAGGAGGCAGGCAACTTGAGGCTCATAACAACAAACCGACCAGCAGCACCTTCAAAGTGACCGTCCTTGAGATCCTAGAATGATGTCACTTAGTCCCTAAAGAGGTCACTTCGAGACTCCAAAGAGGTCACTTTGAAGGTCCAGGCAGCTGTGAAAAAAAAAACTCTCCAGATCAACGAAGCGACATGCCATGCTGCCATACCCTGGTGTCTGCCTCCACTTCCAGCGCCTTCGCAAGCCTCTGTACAGGCTCTGTACTCCTCTCCTACTGGTACAAATTGAAAAGTGGCCTGTCCACAGCAAACTGCGGTCACACTGTTGGCAACTTGGCGTCAATGCCCTTCACCACCCGGCAAGCTCTCCCGCATGTGCCTCAAAAGTGAAGGCAGAATAAATCATCTTAATAGGTTGCGACCGTAGTTCTCGTTAAACCAATGGGCCAAGAAAGATTGAATCACCCATCCTGGCCGGTGCCTTCTTTGACAAAGGGTGATCTCATGCTGACTGACAGGTCTTGAACCGGTTTTTCACCGCTGGCGTCTGGCGTTAGACATGTCTTCCGTTCGGTGTCTTTCGCGCCGGTATCGCCATTCGTCGGATCAAGCGACGAGATGGCCCGCTGGAGGAGGTGCTCCCAGGCTGCCCATCACACCGGCAATGCCAGCGCCCTGGCGGCACCCGGAAGGAAACAAGGCCGGCTGGCGTTTGGAGACGATCGGATCGGGTACATGGCGATCGTCGTGGAGAGCGTTAGTCACGAAGAAGGTTGAATTAAGAAGCTTGAAAGCAATCCAAACCATGAAGTTGCTGCCTTGCAGCTCTTGGTTCGTTTGGCGAAGACATGACCAAGTTTGGGGTCAACACTTGCTGAGAGAGGAAAGAGCGCTTCCCAAATCAGGTGACTCACAAATAAACGTCAAGAAAAAACCACGCAAAAACTGGTTGACACCGTTGCCTAATAAGGAAACAACAAAACGTTACATCAACTTACTTCACGTCTTCAGGAATGCTGCACGTCTTCCCCCCGCACGGCTTTTTCTTCCAAAAGCCCACCGAACAAACGCCACCGCCACCGCCAGGTGCCCCGGCCGGCGCGGCTCCACCCTGGCGGTCCGCCGAGCGAGCTCGACCGCCACGGTCCGTCTGCGGGGGTTGCGTGAGGCTCCGAGGGGGGGAAGGCGGTGATCGGGAGAAGTCTTCTTTTCGATGGGGTGAAACGGGAAACCGTGTCCACCAGAGCACCAGAGTTCCCAACAAAAAGAGAACGAAATAAAGACGGAAGAGAACACCCCTCTCCAACTGCTCTCAAACCATAGTAATCATTGATTACTTTTGATGTAACATCGACATTCAAGACCCAAGCTTCCAACCATCTCCCAGGCTCTCAGAAGGTGGCAAAACATCCACTTTGTCCACCGAATTCTCTACCACCCATATACCTCTCCTCTATCGCCCATATCTCCTCCTTCGAGACGTCAGTACCCGATCGTCAGACTCGGCGGTCCGCCTGAGAGGGCACCACGGAGACGGGTTGCCAATAGCCTCGAATCACCGAAGGGTCATGCCTCAGGCGCGCCGCACGCGCCGCGACCCGGGGCCGCTCGCTCTGCGCGCGGCTCCGAGAGGTTGGAGGTTGGAGGTTGGGAGGTTCGAGCCGAGGGGAGAAGTGGAGCGAAAGAGGAACAAGACGTGTAATGTCTTGTTGGACTAGCTAGAGTCTGGAGCCATTGGCTATAGCTACCTATGAAGAACTGTAGAGTTCTTGTTGGCTCACAGAGGCTCGTGCGACTCTTTACCAAGCCCAGTCCGTGGTTGGCAGATGCGGCAGATGCGGGCTCGGGTCTAGCGTCTTTGGGTTTGGGTCTCTGTGCTGCTCAGTCTGCGGCAGAGCATCTGACCAGCCTGGTGCTCCAAAAACCGATTCTGAATGCTGTTTGGAGGACGCCGACGATCCTCATTCTGTGAGGGCAGCACAGAGACGCAGCCACAACAATGTGGATCCTTTCAGTGGTTTCAGATCGTTTCAGAGTAGATAGCACATGATGGCACAGACCCCAAGATGCCCTATCTTGATGGGGGTCCATATAAACCACCTAACTTGGGGATTGTGCCATCTGCTCTGAAGCCACTGTACTTCCACAAGGAGAGGCCAGGGCGGCTGGGTGAACGCACGGCAGCCGATTTGTCCACCTGCGAAAGTGTAGATTTTGTTTCAAATATGTTTTCTATTGTTTTCCCTCACATGGCTGAAAAAACGTGGCCGCTCATGTACCACAGGCTGTGAATCTAGGACAAGGTTGCTGCTCGAATGTGTGAAGCCATCCCAGCCGATGCCATCCCAGTTCTTCCAGCATGTCCGACATCCCACATTGCCTCCATGGTCACCACTCAAACAGAAACAGAACGAACATCCAAACACTTCACGAAACTCTCCCATCTCTCCCTTCAAATCAAACTCCGAATAAAAATCCAAAAAAGACCAGAGACCTCGTCTTCACTGACGAGGTGAAGAAGTCTCGCTCACCTCGCTCCCTCGATCCGCTCGATCCGGGGCACGGGAAGAGGGTGGAATCGTCGAAGGCCCAGCCACGGCCATCGGCCAAGCGGAGATAGATCCGCCCATCGGCGCCCATGAGCTCCTGACGTCGAAGGACCGAAGCGCCCGACACGGCCGACATGTTTTGGCTTGGCCGTGGAGGGCCCCAAAAAGGAGGCTCCGCTTTCGATGTGGATGCATGCTTTGGATCCGTTCGAATGGGCTTTTTGCAGCCGTCTCCGCAGGTCTCCGCAGGTCTCCGCAGGTCTCCGCAGCACCCCGCAGATCCGTCGAAGGAGAAATTCTTCTGGACAGTCCTGTCCGAGCTATCACCTGCTCCGTGTCAGTCCTGCTTCTGGGTCGGAATCTATGCCCTTTTGAGGTCAAAGACGATTTTAAACATGTCCAAAAGGCTATTTAATGAGTGGTGCGTTGCTTCGACTTCGTTGTGGTGGTTAAAAATCCTAGGCTTATGAGTTTCTGGAGCTGGGAGGTGAATCCTCGAACCTGCGGTCGATCCGTCTTCACGCCGCTGCGTGCAGCCAAACCGGCACCGGCACCACTCAGCCATGCAGCTCGCGGCTCCTCCGCCGCGGCGAAGGTGGCGTTCTGGCAAAGGGTCTCACCCGTTCTGGGCGCCTGCCACGCAGGGCGTCGCGGAGGTCGCGTCGTCGCCGCTGGGACGGGACGGATCGTGACGCGGGTTCGGACGCGTCGTCACGCGGGTTAGACGGCTGCGTCGCGGCAAAAGACTGAGGAGTCACAAGAGCGCGTTGAGTGAGGAGAAAGTGAGGGAATGTGAAAATTCATGAAAATTCCCTTGGTAATCCAAGCTGCTGCCCAAAGTGTGAGTCCGTTCAACATGCCTTGATGCAAGAAAAGAGACATGTGCGAAGCAAACTCATCAAGCAAAATCAAGCGAAATGAACTGGCTCCTGCAACACCTGCACCCTCTTCTTAAAGTCTCAGCCTCATCCATTTGAGATCAACCAGACCACCGGGAAGCTCTATGCGCACACAATCCACTGCACAGACGCAGCCGCTCTTTTTCTCGGGTCGTCTGCAGGGAGCTGTACAACTATACAATGCGAAAGGGACACACAGGTCAGGGCTTGTAACGATGTTCATGATTTGAGGAAAACTGGAAGCATCAAACAATCGAGAAAGATGAACCATGAAGAACGTTCACAACCCCTGAAATCACCAGTGTCGAAAATGACGGCAAAGGTATCAGATAGAATGCCATTGGCAGACTTTGGCCCGATGGTCAACCTCACGAAGGCTCTTTGACATTGCTTCTTTGAGTATGTTTTTCAAGGATACAAGGCTCTTCCATGGCACTTCAGCTGTTGCAAACGAGCAGCCACCAGCAAGCCTCCCTCCTTCACCAAGGTCCTCGAGCATCTTCTCTGCAAGCTCCACACCAGCACCTAGGGATTTGGCTGCAATGGTCACCCCCCAAAACGTGCTCAGGCCTCCAACTCCTTTTGCTGCAACACGGAAAATGATGCAAAGATATGCAAAGTGAGTCTGTTGCGCAGGACACTCAGGACTGCGAACCGCTTCAGTCAAACTTGATTCTAACCTCCCTCGGCCGGCCTCACGAGAATTTGGAGAAAGAGATGCCCTTGCCCTTGCCATGATCTAGAGCTTTCCGGTAGAGTGAAAACAGTGTCCCATACATCTCTTGCGGGTGTTCAATGGTGGTCACATGTCTCTTTTGGCGTCACTTTTGTGTCACATGACCCTATCTATGCCACCAAAACCGCCAAAACAAATCTTCTTTTTTCTGTGCCGCCCAGTGGCTATACGCATCATTCACGGAGAAACCACGTGCCCAATCACCTCACAGGTATCAGCTAGCTAGGCGTTTCTAACAAATCAATGCATGTATATAGTGGCACTGGAATTGACTGAAACTGCAGACAACATACGAAGCGAGACAACCGCTACCAACAACGCTGTGTGAACACATGTGAACATCTATCTCTGGCAACTGGGCGAGGCAGCTCGGCCTGTTGCTCCCATGCCATCTTTGTCCCACAACGGTGACCCGACACCCTCATAGTGTCCTGGCCAGGCCGAAACAATGCTGCATCACTAAAAATCAGGGTGCCTTTAGCTGGTGGTCCCGAAAACACCTGGTTTCCTGGTCGCAGACAATTAAGACCGCCATTCATTCGAACTAACTATTGAACTATTGAACTATGCCGTAACTTCGCGAGCTTGGTTCGTTCACCTGGGCGGCCAAAACCTCGTCGAATCTCCCTTATACCGGTCACTTAAAGCATCCATCCATTGGGAAATGCCATGCCTCGCCATTTCTTCACCCGAAACCCCGACCACCGTCCCGGCCGACGCGTCTCGTCGCCGCCGTCCTAAGGATCGCATGGGAAAGTCGCCCTCGGGGACTTCACCCGTCAGCACCGCCTGCGCCGGGGAAGGCGAAGAGTCGGTGCCGGTGTTTTTGGGCGGTTGAAAAAGGGCACCTGCGTGGAACTTGGAATGGAACGAAGACTTCTTTCAAATGTATCCTGGATGGAGGCGATTCTCCGGCAATTTGGCGACTGGACTGAGGAAAAGCATCCAAGCATGAGAGGGCCCCTAATATGTTCTAACGAAGCCAAGGGTGGGTATCCCAAAAACACCCAAACATGTTCGAACATGGGTATCCCAAACGTGGGTATCGCTCCAACTCATGCAAAAGCACCCCAACGCCGCAACCGGGTCTTGCCGCATCATCAGTAGTCCATCTGCTACACTCCGACCCAGCATCGAAGTGGATGGCATGGATCATACATGGTGCCGTTGGATGACGATTCTCCTCTGAAAACGGGTGGTGTTGGTGTTTCATGAATTTCCACTTCCATAGGATGTGTTCGTCAGAGGGTACAACTTTCGAGGCCAGCCTCGGTATTGTTGCCCCAGCGCCCACTGAGAAGGAAGCAGGGCTCGGGCGGCCAGGATCCCAAAGTGTCAGATAAGAAGGACATGAAGTCGTAGAGCAAAACGCGCTCCACTTCCTGGCGAAGCCGAGCTTGATCACCCGATACCGGCGAGATCGGGCGGCGAGATCGGGTGGTGATGACAATGAGCATTCTCAACACGTCTTAGGGTAGCGGGTTTCCTCGAGCGATTTCGCTGAGGTCGAAGTGTGTGTCCATGCTGTCGAAAAGAGGGAGAATAGGAATAGAAATGAATAGAATCTTTAAGCCGGTTCAGCATGGTTCCACTCCCTAGGGCCCAAATACAAAAAGAGAAGGGATATGAAGGGATCAAAGAAACCGCCAAGCTCATTCCTATAGCTCACCAAGCATCTTTCTTTGACCATTGCTTCCAGTTGGCCCACTCTTTGGTGGAGAATATCATGAAGCACTGAGGAACTCGTTGTCGATCGGGCTTTGAGCCTGGCCAATTTCAGCGATGCGATTTCTTTCGACTTGAAACACTTGAGGAGTGTGAGATCTGTGATCAATAGCAATCCACATATGAGATCATATGAGCAACTGCCTGAACCCCTTGTATGCGACGCAAGAAGGACAATCGACTTCATTCGACTTCTACACTTTGGTGGTCAGTTCCCTTGAGATACAGTAGATTCTGCAGCGGGGTATCCATCGTCCCATGATCGTCCCCCAAGCACAGCGACTTGATGGCTTAAAAAGGTGGCGTGAAAAGGCTCCTCAGGGATCAGCAAAATCTGCCAGTCTTCTCTACAAGGAACTATCCACTGCCACCCACGCTAAGGATCCGTGGCCAGTAATCGCTGCTGCATCCCAAGGCATGGGCAACTCTCGGTCGAAGGCCACCATGAGATTCCAAACCTGTGAGGTCTTTGTTCTTCCAGAGAGCCTTTCTCGCAAGGCCGGGCTCACAGAGGATGGCACCATCTTGTAACCCGACTTGCAGCCATGCAGGACTTTATTCGCCTCGAAGGCCAGTACTACAGCATCAAAGTTCCGGTAGGACACCTCGCTGGCACCTTCTGCCAGTTCCGGTCGGTATCTCAGCTGACCGGCATTGGCTTCAGCTCTGCTCCACATCACACTCCTGCAGGCTCAACGAAACCCGCCTGCATCCGATTCCGGCAGGGCTAAAAACGACCAACCAACGGGCGAACCACTCGGTATGTCTGGGGTATGGGGCCATGGGTCTGGAGTGAAAGGATTCCTTGCTTTATGTCTTGATGTTTCCTACCAATCCGGTTCCATGTGGGCCAACAGATTCCCCAAAGAAAAAACATCCCCCAAAAACATCCCAACATCCCATGGTTTTCCTCAGAATCTCTCTCTTTCCTTCTCTAACTTTCAGCCTGAGGCACCACTGGCCGGTCATCTTCCGTCGACCTTGAACCTGCGCCGTGCGATCCACGTGCACCTCCAGACTTCGACACCTCTCGGCCAGGTGTCGACCGATCGCCGACATCGAGGGAGTGCCCACCACGAGGTCGGTGGTGGGAAGGTCCTCGCTTCCCTCGGCGCAAGGGGCTGGGGATGGAAGGGGTGGGAATCGATTTGGAACCAGCTGGTTGCAGCAGTCATCTTCAGCCACTATGAAATTCGTGATTCGTGCATGTGATCCGATCGTGACATCTATGATCATGTGTGCCGGATGCATGAGTAGGGCCGCTCGAACCTCGCCATGGTCCGCCGTCCTGTGTCTTCACAGGCAAAAAGCAAGCCCCTGTTGAGATGGTGGGATCGTTGGCGAGTTTGTTGGTGAGTCGAGTTGGACTTCAAGGAATCCTCCCAAGCTCCCAGAAGCCTAAGTTGTTTGGGTGCTTTTTGTTGGATCCCTTCGGGGCTTTTCTGTTGGATATTGCTTGATCCACTGGATCCACCTATATAATTTATAACATTATAACTAATAATATATTCCTGGATCTTCCGACTGTTACCAAGTTCTGCCTTTTCATCCAAAAAATCAGCCAAAAGGCAGAAATTTGGCATAGTTGGAAGATCCAGGTTTATATAACTATATATATAGTGACTTTCTTTTTAGACCTTGAAGATCCTCAAAGCTTCTTCGCAAGAGAAATCCCTGCCATCCAAGGTGCTTGAATCGACCATCGTCTCCAGTCGCCCGTGCAGCGAATCCGCTTGAAGCGTCCCACGCGTGGCCAGGGCTTCACAACGCCTTCGAGCTCTTCGGCGAATCGACCTCGAGGCTTCAACACCTGAACACCCATGTCGAAGTGCAGCGTCGGGTCCTCCTCGCGCATGGCGGCGCTTGGCACGACGCGACGCGGGCGCGACGCGGGCGGCGCGGCAAAGAACACGCGCCGCAAGGCACACGAGCAGGGCGTGGGTGCCGCGCCTAAAGAGAATGGATGCGTGGACAGGACCAAGGTGGAGAGGATATTTAGAGCAAACATGCCACGTTTTTGTGCAACGGTGGCCTCACTCTGGCCGCCCTGGCCTTCGCTAGGATTGTTCTCAACAATTTCTGAGGTCATCTGCTGCTTCTAGAGTTCCTTGTTTTCTCATTCAGAGCATGCTTCACTGTTTTTGCCACATATTGCTGGATATCAACTGGGGAGCTACAAACTGTCAAACTGCCTGTTCTTTCCGGATAGCTATATTCAATACTTTGCCCGTCCGCTCGACATGGCGTCGCTCTCGTGTCTCGCCCCTCCTTTCCGTTGACGAACTTGGTACAAAGCTTGCCACCCAAGCCTAGCCCGGGCTGACAAAAGGGCACAACAAGGGCACTAAGGTCCCCAAGAAACCTACCAAAAAGGCTGCCCAAGATCTCTCATTCTCCTACATGAAGCACGGGACACAACCCATGGCGGGCAGCAAGAACTATCTTTCGAGATAAGCAAAGTGCTCTAGACGTGTTTGAGACTTTGGGATTCTTGAGGAACACCCTGACAACACCCCCCCCACACACACACACACACACACACACACACACACACACACACACACATATGTGGGGACCTCACGTCACTCGCCCGTCGGATCGTCGCCTCGACTCTCTTGGATGAGAACTACTTGCAATCCCGCATCGCACAAGGTGCGGCAGCAGGCCAAACCACTTGGCCCACCACCAATCACACAAACACTCGACCGCGACGGTCCCGGCGTAGTGGAAAGGGTCAACCTGGAGGGCCCAGATTCGTCTGGTGCTGTGTTAGGAATGATGAAAGAAACATGTCTGTCACGTCGGTTAAACACCACCAATAAAATAGAGTTTAACCAAAACAAATACATTAACAGCTTGTAAATGTGCCTTGAATAAGAACAATCTAAAGAGAACAAATTATATACATATACTGTCATATACTGCATATAAATTGATACATTAGGGTCAATTGATAACAAATAAAAAATAGAATAGTAATAACAAAAACCTCTTGTCGACCGAGCAACTGGCCGGCCCTCTCGGGAGTCTCCTCCTTTGATTCCGCAGGTCCTGCAGCGGGCGATTGCCGAGCGAATGAGCGGGAGGATGGGAGAGGACTCATTGCGGCGTGGAATGGGGGCTTTCCCCATTGCTTGTTCTGCAGCATGTTCTGTCAGTTCATTCCCCTTTCCCGAATCTTCTTCAAAGGATTGTCATGGTTGATTCTTTTTGACTGGTCGGCAAACGGGCTTGCTTAGCCACCCAATTTGGGTGCTCAAAGTCCTTCAAGCCAAAACTGATGAAACCAGAACATGAGACACGATGCACCAAACATTCCTGCTTCACTTTGCTATCTGTTTGATTGTGCTTCATGGATTGCCATCACACGCAATTGCTTGGGGTAACCCGATCCATGCCAGACTGAAACATGACTAAGTCTTGAAAAAAAAAAAAACACACCCAACGATCTCAAAACAAGCGGAGCATCCTCCGGCGCTGCTGGCATAGCCATTTCCTCGTTGCCAGCGTCGCTTCGGATGGGGCGCTCCATCCATGGCGGACGTCGATGTCACGCGACGAGCAGCTCGTCTGAGCAGCTCGGCTGAGACGAGACGAGTCCAGTTGCTCCCAACAGAAGGTGCAGTTTCAATTGGCAGGGTCTTAACATAGAACCTGGAAGAAGGGAAATAGACAAAAACCCATTGGTTGGATTCTGCAGGGTTTGGGCGAAGTTGATGAAGGCTGGTTTTCCGTTGGGAGTTACAGTTGGTGAACGCTTTTGCAATTAGTGGAATCAGTGAGTTCCATGGATCACAGACTCCAATCCAGTGTCCCGAACGTCGAAGTCTATGTTAGCTTTACTGGCTAGCTGCTGGTACTTCTCCAAAAAGCCCCTTTCACTGTGCGAATCTCCATGATGAGATTGTTTGTAGCCGACTTGCTGCTGGGAAGTCCGTCTTTTGCAGGACCCGCTAAATCTGTCAGCCGGGCGGTGGCGGGTTCCGTGGTGCTTTTCTCGACGAGACCTGAAGGTCTCAGCTATAAGAGAACCTTCTCTTCCTTGGCTGAGTTGAAGAGCCTGTGAGCTTGTGTTATTGGCCTTGTGGAGTCATCCGAAGGATGGCAATGCTGACATTGGCTTGGCACCAGCGCTGCTCTGGGGGATACCTGAGTTTGTAATTCTTTTGTTGTCCTGACCCTCTCATTTGTCATCAGGCATCCGGGGAGGTGCAGTGGGACTAAGACGGGCCCAAACAAGAAGCAAAGCAATGAAGGTGCCGGGGTCGCCACGACAGAAAGAGACGGGCCGCAGCCCCAAAAAATGCTTTGCTTGAACGGCACCGTGAAAATGTTCACCGTGCGCGCGTGGCGGGCGAGATCGGCTCGCCTCGACGCTGGGCCCATGGCGCAAATCCACACCTCCCATGAACGAGACTCGATACCAGGCATAGCGCCCAGCCTGGCGAGATCGAGATCGAGGGCTCGCGGGGTCGTCGTCACGGTGACGATCGGTGAGTCGTCACACTGACGTGACTGCACTGGCGCCGACGAAGACCGAGCTCCGCTTTGGGGGACCGGGAAAGGATCCGAAAGGACGTTCCGAAAACGACAGCGGAAATGGCCAACAGGACGGGATCAAACAAGAATCTCCGATTGAAGAGTCGAGACTAGAGTCGAGCAAATGGGGACAAGGAGACTTTGATCGAACAAACATGTATAAGACTTCTTTAGTTTTGTTCGAGTTGTTCGAGTTGCTTTTTATCCTAAAGAAGCCTGAACTGGCCAATGTTTACAGCTCTGACGATGCCATGTGGCGCTGAAATCCTTCTTTTTCAGGATTCCGGTGAGCACACGTTGGTTTGCAGAGGAACTAAATAAAATACAGTAACTAAAGAATGCCACAGACCTGCAGTTTGGGAATATGATGGAGGCCATTCCTTCTAGGTTGGAGGCCATTCTTTGTAGGTTGGTGGAGGCCATCGCTAGTGGAGGCCATCGCTATTTTGATGAATAGGTATGAATATGTCATGTTTGCCACGCCCAGCGTTCAACGAGCCCCATTCCCGAAATTCCTCCCCGGAGAAAGCCGTGGAAGGAGCCACCATGGTCAACGGCCTTGGACAACACAGTTTTGCGCAGCTACATGGATGAAGTGTGCCTCACACGAAGCAAGAATGCTCCCACCAGTCTCGTTTTGTTTTCTTTTGTTGCTTTCTGAAGTCAAAGAAACATCAAGTCTTGGTTAGACCTGGATCAAGTTACACATCTGCATCACATTGAGATCCGTAGTTCGCGACCAAGAACAAACCAAGGTCTGCACTGATTCGCTCCACTTCCGGGTGGAGATGGTCTGGAGCGGATCGGAAAACGTTCACCAGAAATCAGCCGAAACCTATGACAGACCATACGACAGACATCATATGACAGACCGAACATCAGCCCAGGACTGCGGCCTCTCATCGCTTCAGTTGCTTCATAGAATCATCCTCTGTGCCCCAACGCTCTCCGAACCGTCTCAGCCCCGGCCGCAGTGCCAAGCCGTCTCGTCTCGGCCCGGTCGAGTCCCGTCTTCGACCGTGCCGCCAAGGTGCCCTCCGGGTCCCATCTGAGGCAGCCTGAGGTGTTCCGTCCGGACCCGGTCGGCCGATCGTGACGTCGGTCGGTCGGGTTGAAAACAGGGGGGGCGGTCCTGTCGGTCACCAGCAACCTGAGGTCGCTCTCACCAGCCAGGGTCCAGCTGGACGAGTTTGGACGAGTTCTTTTTTGAAGAAACGGCAGCTACTCCGGGCGGAGGGTGGCAGCTGACTCAGGTCGAAGGTCGAAGCAGCTGACTCAGAATGCGGCGTGGGTCGAAAACAGCGGATTCTGCGGTCTTCTTAGTCTTCTTAGTCTTCTTCAGAGCCCCTCGCTGCGAAATCCGGTTTTTCCAACCGTGATTACCGTCCAAACTGCTCGACTCCGGTTTTCAGAGAGCAACGACCGGTGTTGGGTTGGGGGTTGACGGGTGCTGCGCCATAAGTACGGTCCCGTTTGTGTGTGGAGGAAACTCATCACAGCTGATTGGAACATGTTGGGGTGTGTATGTCGAAAACAAAAAATAGGCGGAAGCCCCTGGCCCTGGCTGGCCATGACTGGTCATGACTGGCCGTCACAAAACATAGAATCTTGGGATTTCTAGTGAACTTCTCTCAGCAGTCCATCCAACCCGACCCGCAGAGACCCTCCCAGCCGGTACTGAGGCCCGAAGCATCCGAAACGCGATCTGCGCGGGATCTGCGCGCGATCTGTGCCGGGCGGTGATAGCCGATACAGCTGCACGAGATACGCGCATGTGCGCGCGCGTATATCTGAGCTCTCCAGGCACAAATCCTTATTGGGCTTGATGTTGAGTCGCAAGACGATGTGCAGTACCAAATAACGTAGTGTTGAAACACCATCAGCACGTCGGTCAAAGCACGTCGGTCAGGCAAGTTGTTGGGGAGGTCTGGAAACGCACTGCAGTCATGAAGATAAGATTGACCAATGCCAATTATTGAAAAAACCGTCTATATAGAATGAATAGAACATGATAGAAAATGAACGTTTATGTGAATTGAGAGTTGCAAGCAGCATCGCAAGAAACAG
Organism: Durusdinium trenchii; assembly: GCA_963970005.1. Taxonomy (NCBI): domain Eukaryota; class Dinophyceae; order Suessiales; family Symbiodiniaceae; genus Durusdinium; species Durusdinium trenchii. The sequence goes on from CAXAMN010004413.1 coordinate 319,040, forward strand.
CGGTGCGAACAGTGCGAACAGAGCTTCTTGGCCCTTTTTGCTCTCCACATCGTCTCCCGCAAGAACCAGGTACAGGACTAGCCGCTTGCTCGTCTTCTCCTCGCAGAAAAGGCTGGCGGTCAATTCCAAATCTGCCACAGGTGCACCGATCCCGGTTGCTCCAGCTGGCCTTCACTTTCCGCGGTAAGTTGGTTCGGAAAGAAAAAGGGGCAACGCCGCACCCCCATGTTCACCAACGCGTTGGTCCATCGATAGCGGGTGTCTGGAACGCATGGCATGGTTGCTTTAGCAATCTTTCGCTGTTCCGCTCAGAGCGTCAAACGCTCCACAAAACCCTTCCCGCTCCAGGCCAGGCTTGAGCTCCACCTGCAGCGGAAATGGGCCGAAATGGGCCCCACAAACTTTGCCACAAACTGGCCCCAACAAAGCTAACTCATCCGGAGTACGCTGAGTTTTTTCAGCGCCTTCTTTGAGCGCCGAGTACGGCACACTGTGTGTGTGCGCCCAACTGTGTTTCCCAGAGAATTCAATAGTCTCAGCAGGGGGCCAGGTCTCCCTGGCGCGCGTCCTGGCCAATGAAGACCGCGCACCAGGGAGGTGTATACGTACCTGATGTTGTTCCGGAATCTTAATTCATTCTAAAGGGCTAATGTGTATGTTCAAACGATTCGGTTCTCTGACCCAGCATTCTTACAGTTATTTCATGTCAAGTGCTAAGTATTCATCGGTGAGTCACTTACTGAAATTTATGCTCATTCGTTTGAGCTATATATCTAAGTGTGTGCTGTCATTTCAACCTCCCGGCATTTCCTGATCAACCAGGGTCACCCACACATGGGTATGCTTCAACATTTATCAAAACCCCATTTTGAAGCTTTTGTTTCCAAGACGGCCTAGTGCTGAGCTATGGCAGCATCCAACCTCCCAACCAACCCCGAAAACGCCGGCGCTCCGTTGGCGCTCGCCGTCCCACCTTCTTCTCCCAGAACTTGGGTACAACCAGCAGAGGTGGAACTCCAGCCTGGTCCACTTCGGCCGTTGCAGGATGAGATGGCCAGATTCTTGGTGAAAATGAGAAGGCGATTTTGTTGTCCAGGTTTGCCAATGTCAGAAGAATCAGCAAGGAGAGAGGCTGAGATTGCTGCCAAATGCTCCTTGCAAGAAGGTCAAATAAAGAGGTATGGCTCCAGTCTTTAACACATTGCTGGCCTCAAGTCTGACCGACATCTGTTTTCCATTTGGGTGTGGGCTGGTGTGGATCCTAAAAGGCACCAACTGTAATGACCAAAGCATCGACGACCTGGGCATGTGACCTTGAGTTCTTGGCTGTTCATGTTGGCACCCTGACCTTTCATCTGACCTTGCTGATGAAACCTTGGCGTGATGTATCGGTGTCCTTCTTCAGGTCGGCGCAAACAAATGCCAGCGATTTCACGCCAAGACTGATGGAAGGCCTCAGTCGATGGTGCGTCCACACACAGTTGTCCCCATCGATGGGATTCAGTGTTCGACGTTCAAACCATGTGAATAGCGTCCCTTCCCGCTCCGATCGAGTCTCCGAGCCCACCCATCGTCACCAGGAACGGAGGGGATTTCCTGACTGGCCGAAGAGAAACGACGAAGAAAACGGTCAGCGTGATATCCAGTGATCTCCAGTCCTGTTGGAAGTCTTTGGATCATATGTTCTCCGCATGTTGCGCATATCATCCCTTATGCACATCTTATTGCACATCTTATAGCACATCCTCTGTGAGAAGCTTAGAAAAGAAAAGGAAGAAAGGGGAAAAAAACAGGTCTCACAAGTCCTAAAAGGTCTTTTCAGAAGAGAAAAAGGAACCGAAGTCGAAGCTCCCCAAGTCATGGATGTCCGGTCGACTGAAAAGCGGCGCACAGCTCGTCATCACGTTGCGAACCTGCGGTCGCCGACTTCGACCGACGGACGACTCTCGAGTGGCTGTGCCTTCCGGAAGAGGAGCTAGCAACCCCCTCGGCGCCAGCCGCCGGGAGTTAGCGAGGAGGACGAAGCTTCGGGCTTCGGACGTGCTTGTTTCCGGATCGTCCATCAAGAACAAGAAGAACGGCCCAAATGTTGGGCACATCAAGATTCCACCAAAACCATCCAAAACCCTAAACCTACTCAGTTCATAGAGTTGGAAGTGTCACGGAAGCCCCACAGCTCCTCCAAACGACTGAACCTTCAATTCTATCGACAAAATGAATCAAAATGTAATGCTTCATAGAGAAAGCCAAATGTGATTCCGCTTGCATCTTGTACAAACATCTTCCTGTGTTGGAACAGAAAAAATAGCATGGAAACTCCAGCCTTGAAGATGCCTGAAGCATGGAAATTCCAGCTGAAACCAAGTGAATTCATGTGTTGGACAAGCTGAAACCAAGATCATGGAAATTCCAGCCCTCACTTGGTGTCAGCTTTTTCAGCTTGCATCTCACCTTTTTTCCCTTCCCTTGGCTCCCGCTCAGACCGACCCACCCGCTAGCCTCAGCTCCACTCTTGGCTGCCGCTCTGGTGGCCTCCGGACGGTGAACCAGTGGTGGTTCGAGTTCAAAAAAACTAAGGAGATTACTATTTCAAGGATTTGTGTCAAGGGATTTACTTCCAGGAATTAACAAATCCGTTAGAACAATCGGTTGATTGGAGTTGTTTATTTCAAGGAATTAATTAAGTTTTACTTCCAGGAATTAACTGATTGAGTCTCATCGTTTCATTGTATTTGTTCCTGGATCTCTTGCTTCTCTGGCTTTTCTTTGGGTGGCTGTTGTTGACTCCTGTTTCTTGAAGCATTTGGCCCCCATTCTCTGCACTGTCTTTCTTTCACTTGCTTTTCAGATCCTTTTTTGACTGGAAAGGAAGTGCTTGGCAATCCCATTTTCTTTTTGGAATGCACGTCCCACGTCCCACCATCCACATATCATCTACCCATCCACGTCCCCACCTCCCGCCCATGTTCCCGCCTGTCGCAGCTCTGGGGCTGCGAAGCGCATCCATTCACCCAGAACTGTCCTCACCATCCGTTCCAGGAACCCAGGCGAAAGCCAAAGCGAAAGCAAGGCGAAAACATCACATGCTGCAGGAACCACTTCCGTGTATCTGTCCGTTCTCTTGCGAGCCGGCGTCGCGTCGCACCGCCACGCCACGCTCAAGGGAAACCGGCTCTCTCCTGGAGAGCTTCGTAGGGGAGACCTGCCGATCTGCCTGGACGCACATCGGGTGGTGGGTGCTCTTCGTCACGAGAAAAACACCAGCTCCTCCGTCACATGGTGGCAACTGGTACTTTTCGTCACGAGGACAAGGACAACTGCTACAGTACGGCTGCTATTCCAAAACACATGTTTTTTGGGGGTGCCAATCGAAACTTTCGCGGGTCTCACGTGTCCCCGCGAGAAGTTCAAACATGCCGCTGCACCACTCGCGTTGGTTGCAACTAGAAGTGATGTAAAGAAATGATCATGGACACAGTAGCATCACTGGCATCATGTCTACCTGTCCTGTCAGTCTCAAAACACCAGACCAACAAACAATACACAAAACTATTTGTACAACTATACCAAAAATACAACATCAAACAGAACTTCTTTAGATCACCTGAAAGGTGCTCATAAAAACCGTGCTTTTTTGCATCATTTTTTCCATAAAACAGACGACCTCCCGCCCACCACCACCGTCCCCACCGTCCCCACACCGGACCGCCTCCAAGGACCGTGGGTCGGCCACGAAAATCCCGCCCCGGGAGAAGTCGGAGCGCTCCTGGCGACGCGTCGCGAGGACAGAAGCGGCGAATGTGTCGGTTGGGTCTCTTTGGGGGGAGACCAAGAGTAGAGAAAGGGAGGGGGGGAAACAAAAAGGAACACACCAACATCCAAACACTTAAGAGAGTCATCAAGATCCACAAGTGCATGGTGTTTTTTCTCAAAGATCAGCAAGAGATGCTTGGTCAACAACTGCTCATTCGGCTCGTGGCTCAGGGAACATCTTTAAGAGGTGTCCTCCTGCGCAAGGGGTTGTCGTGCTTGAAGGATCAAGCGGCAAATTTTCCTGACAACCCGCAACTCAAGCCAGTCTTCTGGAAAAAAACAAGGCAAAAATGATTGCAAAAACCGGAATTGCTCTTTGGAGCAGGTCGCTCCGGATTCTTCAAGCGTCCAAGTTGTGCTCACCAGCAAGCAAATAAAAGTATAGACTCTAGACGAGGCTTCATTGTCCAAATGATTCAAAAGGCTTGTCATCCTGACACTGAGCAAAACATGTCCTGTCTTCCACGCCACCAGCCGCCTCAGCCACGCAAAGTGATCAACCTCCAAGAAAAGCTACTAGGCTATTTTCCATCGTGCAAGAGACCCACCTGTTGCTTTGGGCTTTCAGGCTTGTAGACCGAAGTACCGACAAGCTTGGCCTTCGTCTTTCGACCAAATCTGGTTCTCTTTCGACAAAATCATCAGCGCTGACAGCCCTCCGAACCCAAAAGCAACTTTGACCAACAAGGCAACCATGCATCTTTTAACCGTGATTTGATGTGCTCACTTCGGCTAAGACACGGAACCACATTGAATGCTACAGCAGCGTCGTACCGTGTCACGTACCGTGTCACGAGTCCAAGTAGCACCACTGAACGGATCCCAAACCGACCGACTGAACCTGCTCCGAAAGAACGGCCTCCGGCGCCAGCGCCATCTGTGGTTCAAAGGCCAATCTGAGGGGTGAGGCCTCACCGTGCAACGGAGCGCGACACGGCGCATCCGCAAGCGCGGACGTCGAAAACGGACGAAACGAACTGAGTTGCTGTGCTTTCCTTAAGAGTTGGAGGGCTCCGACGTATGCTATCGTATACTAGGTTTTGGAGGCCATCGCTGTTTCTTTTCTTTTTCTTGCCTTTTGTCTTTTTCTTCTTGGGTTCCCCGAAGTGCCATTCTGGGGTCATCTGTTTGCCTCCAGCCACTGGCGGAGGCCAGAGCTTCTCTTGGAGACACCAAAGATTGACCACATGTCAAACACATGTGACCAGGATTTCAATACTCGTTGACTCGCTGACGGATGCCTGCTTGGCTGCCATGGCATTCGCCAGTGCCACAGCTTTGGCGGCATTGGCCAAGGCTCCGGTGCCCGCCGCATCGAGGACTCAGCACCCGCATTCCGCGGCCGTGGCGGACCCGGGGGAAGTCGAGTCGGTCGGTTCTTGGCACGCACCCGGGTGATACCTTCGTCGGTGGGTCTCTGTTGCGCGGGTGATCGAACAGCGGCATGGCCTGCCGGGTTCGACTCGGACTCCCAGTCACGGAAGTCCCGGAAAGACCAAACGAGTCAACGCAGCAGAGGCTGCAGTTCCGTGGGGTTTTCTGCCCCGCTTCGGACCGACGTGCATCCCGAACCCCTCTCCCCTGAGCTGCAGGACTGGCCGACTGCTCATGTAGCACACGTGCTAGGATGCCACCTGTGAGAGGTGGATGTTTAAAAAAGAGACTTGCTAAGCCCAAATCGTGCTCCTCCTTCGATGTTCTCCAGAGACCAAGCTAAGCAGCTAATCTCAGGTTCGACACTCAGAAGCGAGGATGTTTTCTTTTTATGTTGTTTTCAGCAATTCTGGACACTAGGGATCTCTCTTCTTGAAACAGCACATGGAGAATGCATGGATCTGTTCTGGAGCAAACTAAAGGCCACGACGCACAACCAAAGGCCACATGGCACTGGACTTCTTGATCACCGGAAGCCCGATATTCGGCACCCAACAGTGTCATGGTCGACATAGTCAACACGTGAACTCAAAACAAAACTGGGATCAGAGTTTCATGCAAAGCAATATTGCCATTCTTTGCACCATCATGATATCCATGATACCCACTTGCAACTAGGTTGACTGTACCATGAAGGCGAAGACAGAGGGAACCCGAGCCGAACGGAAATGAGTTCAGCCCACCTGCCAAACGCCCAAGGTTTACGCCATCTGCCTGGACAAGCACTCGGCCAGCCAGGGCAGGGGCAACACTAACATATCTTCAATGCAAATTGACAGACTCCCAGAATGGCAAACCATTGACTCAGTTCAAAACGTCTCATCCCCCAAATCCCGATCATCTCATCACCCATTGACTCATCAATCCTTTCATTGCCTTGCTTTCCCCTCTCGCGCATTTGGATCATCTCTCTTTTTTCCTCCACGTCTCATAGCAGTCTCACACCGTCCGTCTCGCACGTTCTCCACGTTCTTCCGGCCCCTTCCGGCCCTGGCGCGTCGTCGCTTCGGTGCGTCAGTGGGTCGCTTCTCTGGGACGTGGCAGGGAGGCGGGGAGGAGGCTCCATTTGGATCCAAGGAACTGCTTCTGGAGCGAAACATGGATGCCCGTATCGGATCCAGTACTGGCCGTCTCTACGTCTCGCGTTACTGAGACGAAGCTCGGATCTTTGGGAACTTGCGTGAGGGGAAACCGGCGGTTTTTCCCTCCAATAAGATCCCTATAGACTCCCAATGAGGTCGGAAGAATCTGCGAGGCGAGGGAACCCGAGCAAGCCGGTCTGCATTTAGGTCGGTTGAGCTACGAAGGAAGTGAGTGGAGTCAGCAAGCAGGATGGCACAGAGGCAGTGCCAAACATGTCATGTGACAATCAGGAAAACCTGTGACATGAATGATGAATGTTGTACCAATTACAACCACACACATGAGCCATGAGCTTCTATGATCCCGAAATTCAGATTCACGCCACTGTGCAGAGGGTTTGGATAGGAAGGAAAAGAATGATGCACAGGCGCCGCTGAGCACCGCGCAGGCGCCGCGGCTCGTCCCTTTTTACATCGCTTCAGTCTCGTCCTCATCGGTCTCGTTGGTCTCCTCCGCGCTGAAGGAGATCCGAGCGGTGCAGAGGTGTAGCACTGCGGAACCCCAGAGCACCTGACGCTCAGCGAGAAAGGTGTAGCACGCAGATCAAACCATCCCTGGCAGCTTTCTTCATTTGCTTCGACCCGCCAGATCAAGATCAAGCATTCAAAAAATCGAACCGAAGCAAGCGATCCCTTCAACAAGTGGCAGCCAACGAAGGAAAAAAGACTTCAACAACAACACCCTTGTCATTGAGACGAAAGGACTCCTCTGCTGGAGCGCGGTCGCGGCTTGGAGCTTTGTGATAAACACTTGGGCTGTGTCAGTGGCAGCGCCTGTCACCGAAGCGCCAAACACAAGAAGTCATCCAAACTGCCCAGCATCAAAGGCTTTTTAAGCCACTGCATCAAACGCTGCATCAAAACCCAAAAGCTTCCGAGCAGTGGTCATTCAGAGTTAACTATTGATGTACACTCTTAATTGATAACCCCCCCCATTTGAATTGGAAATCCTCTTCTTATGCGGGGTTTATTAAGATTACTTTATAGTTGATTTATCTTTAACGTTTGATGTCCGTTGGGCTCCCGTTTTTTTGACCGACTCATCGGCACCTTCTGCTTGGCCGGTGGAAGCTCCAGGAAGCGTCTGGCGCCCTGGCGCCGCAGCAGCCCAACCGCTCGCGCGTGCTGATGCGCCTCGGCGAGGTCCAGCGCGGTCATCCGGTCCGCCCATTCGTCGGGGTGGGCTCCGTCTGACAGGAGGAGCTGGCAGACCTCGATGGCGCGAGGATGGGACAGGGACGGGCGCGCACGATGGCATAAGGGAGGGATCGAAAGAACGGCGCGTGTCGCGAAACGGCCCTTGTTGTCGCGAAACAGGCGAGCCATGCTGGGCCTCTGGACTTTATAGACATACATCGTCTATAGGCTAATGATATTGAGTGGCTTTTGAACCTTTGGAGATCTTTGGAGTAAGCCTCAAAGGATCTCAAAAGTAAAGCCCAAGCCACCACCTTGTCTAGTTGGGCCTTTCCATTTATTGCCCACGGTCGCGCACCTCGATGTGTCCACCCTGCGAGGCCCGCATCAAGGGAGTCCAACGTCCGGGCGCCGTCTGCGTGGTCGCGGCGCGAGCATCGATCAAGGCTTTCACCACCCGCGTTTGTCCAAACTGAGCAGCCTCGGACGAAGCAGCAGCGGATGCGGATGCGGATGCGCTATAGCGGAGGCGCCAGCCGCTGGGCTGTCACGGCCTCTGTTCCCTCTGGGCCCACGGTGGGTATGAGCATGTAGTGTAGCATGTCAGAAAGCTGGGAGAGAGGATTGAGAGAGAGGTTCATCGAAAGCGGGGCTTCTGATGCGTATCTTCCTATCTGACAATTGACTGGCATCTGACTTTAATTCCTTTAGTGTATCTTGCATTCTCTTACTATCTGACTTGTTTCCTGATCCTTTGTGCCTCCGTTTTGGCCGAAACCGTTTTCCGTTGAACTCCAGTTTGGCTTCGTGCATCCTGCATATTGTTTCGATGCGACTCGATGTGTGTGAAACCTGGCCCATCCAACACAGCTGAGCAGCTCCATCCAATGCACTTTGCCCATTGATTCTTTGCTCAATGTCTGCTTTGCACCTGATTTCTTTTTGAGCCGCAACATCTTAAGAAAGTCATCGTTCCATTGCGAACCCCGAAGCCTTGACATCAACAACACATCCATCAATCTTGACTCTTGACTTTGTTGTCACATAAAGTTGCTCTTCGGTCCTTCCCAACCCCACGCTACCATGCAAAAATCATAGAACTAGTCACTTCGTCCAACTACCTACAACTAGCTATACTAGGATCTACTAGGGGCTCCTGGCATCGCTACGAACGGAGCAAGAAGCTAATTACTCGGCCTTACTACGAACGGAACAAGGACGCTACGAACGGAACAAAGGGCAACTGGATGGCCAAGAGGCTGCAATGCCAAGGTCACCAGATTGGCATGGCCCAGCTGTGCTGCCACCGTGAAGCACCGCCCCAGCAACCGCGCACGGCCCCCACGGCACGGCGCGGCGGCAGCGGCGGGGGCGGAAGCGCCGACCGGACCGGGCCGGGCCATGGCCAGAAAGGCCGGCGACAGGAAGGTGCTTTGGAACGGGCCGTTCAATGCCTGAGAGGAAGGATCCTTTTAGGAGAACAAAACATGGAGATCATCACATGGAGCATCACATTCTCAATGAGAACAGGTGGAAGACATGTGGAGAACATGTGGACTTTAGCAATTCCAGTCTACACAGCTGGCTGTAGAAGGAAGAGAGAGAAATGTCTCCTCACCCGCTGAGGCTTTCACAATGGCTCGCCGCAAGGTCTGCCAGAAGGGTGATGTAAGCGCAAAGGCGTCCTCGCATGGCGCAAGGGCGACCTTTTCACTGGCGCCTTGTGCTTTGTGCTTCACGCCCCGCGTCCAAACGTCCAAAGGATCGAAAGATGGTGTGTACAGTAGCACGGTCGGCACGACACGGATTATGCAAAGGAGGTGCTTTCACCTCTTTTTCGACGAAAGTGACGATGCGAAAGACCTGATCACTTGATCTGACCCGGCCAGACCTTGGTCCCAAACGCGCAAGCATTCAGTGTTTCAGGGCTACAGCATGTTACAGCTGTTTGCACTGCTTCGTTCGAATGCCAAAGATATCCTGCCTCTGAGAGAAGTGTTATGAGGCCCTCTTGGACATCTGCCTGCGATAAGAAGCGCTTGGCCACACGGCAGAGGCTCTGAGCCACCAACCTCATTCCAACGCCATCCAGCATCATCCAGCACGATGCACCTTCCACACCTGACGCCTCTTGGGTCTCTTTCATGTTGACCCACTCCAATTAGCATCCCAAAACCATCCACCCACTACCACTCACTACCACCCACTACTTCCATCTGTCACCTTTCGCGCTCGGATGCTGCGAACACCGCGCTGTCCGCTTTCCACCCTAAACACCGCCGAGGGGCCATTCCTTGGGCCACAAGTGCTCGAAGATCTGCAGGCGAACGTCATCGCCGAAGCTGGAGCTCCACATCCGGCGGTGCCGGGGCGACAACCGGGGCGACACCCGGGCGACACGGTTGAGGAAGGGTTTACGAACGAGAAAACTGCGCTGTGTGTGGTTTTTTCTGCTGGTTGGAATGTAGTAGCGGTTGGATGTGGTGAAATGATCTGGTCTTGTTTTCTAGTGGTCGCAAAGACATGAAGACTGTTTTGTGTGTGCTTTTGTAACTTGCACAGACTGCTGTGTTGATGTTGTTGGTGCTTCCTTTGCGATTCGGCTGTTGGCGCTGTCTATATCACGTACTGTATATCCAGGCCTTTGCTTAGGCTTCGATTACTGTGTGTCAGCATCTTCAAGCCAAGCGAAACATTGCGGGAAGCGAGATCTTGCCATGAGTTTCAAAAAGACCCACCGGTATCCAAAGGTGCCCTCTTGCGTATGGTATCAAAGTACCAACAAAAAGTGTATGAAACCATCCTCATGTCATCCACTAAAACAAAAACACTGTAAGTTGGGTCTAACAGTGGATGATGATGGTTAGTAATGGGACAGGAGGGACAGGCAATAGGACAGACCCAAACTACAAGCAAACATGTTGATGACATTTGATGACCATCTTTCTGAACCAAGCCGACCAGGTCGAACGGAACAAGACCTGGCCTTCGCCCGCTGCCCAGGCGACCATCGTCCTGGATCTCAGGGCGAACGTTGTTGTTGGGAGGCTCTGCAGGCGCAGTAAAGCACCTGGGCCCGGGAAAACGCCCGACATCCAAACAGCTGCAGGTTCTTAGAGCCGTTCAAGTTGGGCATGACACTTCTGTCCAATTCTGATGATCAGGACTTCTGCCTTCGACCTCTTTGAGACATCCCGAAAGATTCCCAGCACACCCCAGAAATGGGCATTCTGCCCGCGGTGGCAACTCATTTCAGCCCAAGACACGCAAACCGCGCCAGCTTCCACCGCGGCTCCTTGTCGTCGTGGTCGCGCGGTCTCGGCGCGTGGCGCTTGTCGGTGCGTGGATTCCTCCGGATGACGGTGACGCCTCTCATCCAGCGCTCAGCCTTGGTCGCTGAGACACCCGGGAGACACCCACGTTCGCCTTCGCCACGAGACGAGGACGTTCCACCGGGTGAGTCGAGGGAAGGGGGAAAAAAGGAGCGGTGGAGCAGGCTGAAACAGGCTGAAAATCCATGTCTTCGATCTTGTGCGAGGGCAGTTCTTCAGACGATTTCTTCGCCTTCGCTTTCAGAGTTTGCTGGGGTGCTCTTGGTTCAAATGAAATGAATCGAAATGAATCGAAATGAACCATCATCAAAGAGGTTTTGCCGCCATGTCACAAGGATGCCGCAGTCCAGCGGTAGAAATTCAAGGAACTCCGCAGCGAGTCCTACGGACCCAAAGCAAAGCAAACTCGGAATATGGTTTGACCCATGAAATTTTCATGAATCCTGTCTTTTTCAAACAAGGAGCCCAACAAAAGCTCCCAGCTCCACCACCACACCAGCTCCCAGCCCTCTGCCAGTTTTGAGATGTCGGAAGAAAAAAACTACAAAAACAACGCCGCCATGCCTGGCCATGCCTGGTCATGCCAGGCTCATTAAAACCAACCACGACGCCCATGCCTGGCCTCATTAAAGGCTCGCATGCCCGCTTTCATGGTCTCCGGCTCCATGGCGCGCAGCAGCTGCAGCAGCTCCACGAAGCTGCGGAACCGGCCCAGCGCTGGGAACCTTCTCGGTGGCCCGGTTCCGCGACGGATGGGGGCGGGTCGGTGGGCCCAGGACCATCCGGAGGGGACGGGGACAGGGGGAGGAATATGGAGGAATGGGGGTCAAGTTGGGAAGAGTAGAGTTGTTGCCACACCAAGCTTGACCCAACTTGATCCCTTTTTGATCCTTTTTGTGGTTCTCCTATGTTGGTTCCATTTCACGACAACGGAGGGGTGTATGCCCTCTTCATCAAGCAAGCATAGGCAAAAGGACATGGAGGCTTGGCGGAACGCTTCCCGACGCCGCACGAGAAGAAGTTGGGTTGGTGATCAGATGTGGAAAGCCACTAGCCCAAGAAGATCCAATTCAGCACCACGGTCAGCACCGCGGCCCTTGTCAAAGCCCTTCGCAAGACGTCTCCAGTACCAAAATGGTCTGCAGTTTTCGTGAGAAGGTGGGTCAGGAAGAGAAAACAAATAGCTATCAAGCAAAAGTTTCACAGAACCCTGCAAAAGACTAAAAGTTCAATGATGCCCATGAGGTTGAGGCCATTGCTTCTAAGTTGGAGGCCATCGCTATTTGGTTGGGGGCCATCGCTATTGGGTTGGGGGCCATTGCTATTAGACAAGGATACATATAATGGATGAACGAAATCCTGCATCACAGCGTGTATACACGCGTGTTGAAGTGAGCTCCCGGCACCCCAAATTTTGCGGGGGATGATGCAGGTCACTCAGCTTTTTCCTGTGCAAGGATTGTCTTCTAAAGCCAAGGTTAAAGAGAGAAAAACGGAGCAGGTGCAGGATTTTGCCCTGTCTTCTACTAGGAATTAAGACTGAAGATGACTGAAGCACAAAACTGGAGACGTTCAAGAATTCTTAGCAGCATCCAGACCTTTCTACATGACCCTAAGAACACGAGCTCATCCTGAGTCCAAGTGGCTGCTCAAAGTCCGTCAGCGAATACCAGTACATCGCCTCGCTCCGACGTGTGGAAAACGATGGAAAACGGCTTGTTTTCGTTTTCGCATCCCATGGGGTCTCATCTTCAGTGGATCCAAAGCTGCTGATCCATATCGAACCATCGAACCATGTGCAAACCGGCGGTGCGGATTCGCATCGGTCAGAAGCACGACCGTCCTTCACATCGCCCGTGGACACGAACGATGACGGGCGCGGTGTGGGGATGGGGTCGGGGCGCGCTGCACGGCGCGCGGAACAGCGCCGCCTGTTCCAATCCCAAGTAGGGATGATCGTCGATCCACGGCTCGGGCAATGGAAACTCCGTCGACAGCGTGGTCGGTAGCGAAGCCCTGGCCGCCGGTGGGTCAAGGAGTGCACCGGTGCTAGATGTCTCGGAGGAACAACTCCAGTTCTCCCATGCCAAACAACCTAAAGCTCTGGAAATCCTGTTCATTGCGGCAAATCAGAGCCATGGCTTTATGCCTACTCTGCTGTTTCAAGAGACCTCCCCAGGATCTCTCGTGTTTGTTCACCGCTTTCATCCACCGTTCGCAGCGCGGAAAGCCTGACGTTCTTGGCCCTCACGTGCCACCAGTTCTGCGTGGATTTCTTCAGGGACCAAAGCATCGTGTTCACCTCGTGACCCCGACGCAGCGGGCGAGTCGTTGTGCGCCGTTTCTTCTCGGCTTAGGGCGTCGGACCAGTAACACACGGAAACGGAGCTGCTCCGGTGCAAGAGATACAAAGCGGGCCCCAAAAGCTGAGTCTGGGACCACCCAGTGCCTGTCTGGCACCAAGAGGGGCACTAACATGGTGTAGAGCTCATTGAAGAGCATCATCATCACGTCCCAGGGCCTGGTATACACGACGAATCCCTCGCGAACGCGAACGGTCCAACACGCCGCACGCTTCTTTCGGGAGTTGTAGATGAGTGCCTTCACTTTGAGATCAAAGACCGGGCCGCAAACACAGGTGCTTTCGTTCTCTAGGTGGCATCGGTCTCGCTTCCAAGTCCGACACCAGAAGACGCAGGCATAGAACTGCGACATTTCCTGGAGGGAAAAAGACAACACCGGCGCGACTGCCCGAATCTTCACACCACGCGACTGCCCGTTTTCACAACAGCGGCACCTTATAGGTGAGTTCGTAGATGGGGCGCACTTGCCTGGCGTTGTGGTCGGCGCACTTGCAAGGAGATGAAAGCTATTCGAGGCTGGACGCAAAAGGAAGAACAGCGCTTCGTTGGGCGAAGAACCGGGCCCCTGCCTCACTCGAATACTCAAGAAGACGGGCTCGAAGGGAAAGTCCGACTTCCTCTGCTCCTGTTCTTCAGCGGAGGGATGCATCAGGATCGGTTTTTTCGATGGGGAAAGGGACCAAAGGTTTGGGGGCCTGCAGCCGCCAGTCTAGACAATAAACTGAAACCCATAAAGCATCATAAACCCATTGCTTGATGATCTCTGCTTCTGATTTGAATAGTGATATTAAAAATATGTGTCATAAATACCTCTGATGCCATGCCATGTCACTCAGCGCGAGATAAAAAAATAGAAAGAAAACGCAGTCACCCAATGTAACCCATCCCTTTTTTCCCAAAGAGAAGCGCCCGGCTCGACCGGCAAGCCTCTCTGAAGAAGGACCACAAGAGTTCCAGCAGTGCAGGACCAGCCTGACCTGTCCGGCGCGACAGGCTGCACCGGCAGAACTTGTTCCAGACCCCTCCAGCCCGAAGTGCTCGGTTTTTGGGGGTTCACATACCCAATTCTCAAGAGAATCGTGCCATATCTGGGGATCTTCAATCGTCCCCACCATGCCCAAGCAGTGAATGCCAATTGAAACGAAAATGCCAGACGCGCCAGACCTGTCCAAATGCCCAAGCGAGAGAAGAGTATTCGGTTGTGGCCATTAGGTGCTGGTACCTCAGGTCCGCTGCTTCTCCAAGCAGAACCGGGAGCGCGGAACCGGCGAAGCTAGTCTTAGCAAACCTCTTAGACAGGCCCTTGAACCAAAAAGGGAAACCCAAGCCGGCAAGTGCCGCTGGGCTCGTGACCGGCGAGTGCTGCTGCTTGGTGTAGAGGCCATGCACACGCTGCACTGGTGTTGGTAATCTCACCTGAATGAAGGGCATGCCGCTGCTTTTATGTGCTTGTCACTTTGCTCGACCATTGATCTCTGACAAAGCTCGCGCTTTGGACTGCGAACTTGACTCGGTTAATTTCGTGGCAAATTCCCTATAGAAGTGTCTCTCAGTAGCTTTATATAATCAGCAGCTTCTCTGCTTCAATGGGTTGTTTCTTCATTTCTAAGGCATCTGCTTGGAGCGCAAATTGCGCTGCCAGAATCCAGTTTGCCACAACCTCGGCATCAAAGCAACTAAGCCAAGCCAATCATGCAGGACTTCGGCAGGACTTGTCACACGTGAAAGATGGAATGACATGCCACACGTGCCATGTCTTCCAAATTGCAAAAGAAAAGTGGTTGACTCAGAATTCAAAGTTCTTGTTCCAAAATGTGCGTTTGAATTAAGATAGCTCTCCTGTTTGAAGACAACATATCTTGGTGCCCATGTTTGCCAAGAGACCAACACGGCTGAGCTTGTTTGACCCAAGCTTTGGATCTGTAGCAAGAACTGAGGCCTCACAAGCAAATCTGAGACCAGGAAAAAACACCCAGAAATATGGACGAACCAACGCCCGTGTGCTCCTGGACACGCGTGTTTTGGCCACCCGGGTTTTTGCCACCAGAATACCAAATCGTCCAGATCAAGTCAAGAATTACAACCAGGGCAAAAACAGAAGCCATGATAGCTATAGCGATCATAGCTCTATGATCGCAATCATAGGCGATGATCGCCACCCAATGGTGGTCTGAATCCGTCCACCAACTTCGTGCCATTGGTCCACCGAAACCTACGCGTGTTCTTAGGCAGACTGAAGAGATTGCTTTGGGCTTGGTGTTTTTTGTTTGTGGAAACAAAGCTTGATGAGTAGAAACAAGCATCCCAAAAAAATTAAGGATTGAAGATGAACCACTTCTTTCCTTCACGAAATTCTGGACGACCTTCTGTCACTGACCGGTGTCTCAAACCGCCCAAACCGCCGCATCCACGTGCCGCCCGGGGCCGCGACCAATCGGACCGTCCGGCCGCACCTCAAGCTGACCGGGATCAGTGGGACCAGCGGCCAGGCGAAGTATAACAACATGGGCACCGCCTCTTCGGTGCGTGGCCGGCGGGCTGTTTGCTCGGCGGCTCGGCTCGGAGGTCCGGATCGTGGTGGTGTGATTTGGTCCAGAGGTCGAGTTCGGAGGGGGAGGTGGGGTTTTTGGGGCTGTCCTTTTGTTAAAACCACTTAAAACCAACGACTCAGTCGGATGACTAAGCCTGCCCCAGGCTGCCCAGGTATTGACACTTCAAGGGTGTTTCAGTTTCAAAACAACAACACAACAACACTAGCTAGGCAACCAGCTCTTGCTGAGCCATACCGGGTGATGCCCCCGTGCCCTACCAAAGTGTCTGGTGAATCCCTCAGATCTTCCTTGGATTCCAGCCAAGAAATCGGGTCACAAGACCTGGTACACCTGGCAAGTTTCAAAACATGGAAAAGTAGAGGGAACATATCGGTTTGTTCCCTCTACTTGGTTTGTTCCCTCAATAGCGGTTTGTTCACCTGGTACACCCATTCCAATCGTTCGTGTGTAGCTCGGCTGATCCGGGAGACGGAGGGTGCCAGGCGTGGCGTTCCGACCTCCCTCCTTTCAGTCTACCCAGCCAGGGACGACCAAGAAGGTCTCACGGAGTTCACAAATCCGCACGCCTATTGGGCGGAATCGTCATCGAACATCATCAAACCTTGACTATATGCGAGCATTGAAGATTCCTTACTTTATCTTACTTTTAAGCTTTTGCTCGAGGTGTTGCTACTTGGGAAAAAAACAACGCACGACGCACGAGGTTTTCCCCCAGCGCCTTTACTGCTCGCATCATGGCGCAAAACCTGGACAAACAAGGGAGAAGCCTAAACCCATCTAAACCCTCAAACCCTGCGTGCATGGACCGGTTGATGTTTGCTCACAGGTGGTTGACTGGGAGGTCTCAGGTCTTCCTCTTCCAACTACACAGGATTGGTCGTTTCCAACAAAGGTTGGCCTTCAAAGCCCCAAAATGGCCCCTTGTGGCCAAGAGAGTAGGTGCCCATGCCAACTGCTGCAGAAAAACTGTTGGCGGCTCAAGATGTGGCCTTGCCCTCGAAACGAAGACTTGGGGGCTACATCATGAAAAAGATCGGGACCCACTGCGCGTTTCGAAACGCGTTCACTCTGCACGTTTCGCTAGGACAAATATTCGGTTCTGCCGAGGAACCAGGCAGGACCTCCGCACACAATGAGCTGCACGTTCGACAGAAAAAGATCCGATTTCAGAGCCGTCGCCAGTCCTGACTCGTCGCTCGAACCGCTAGAACCGTTGAACCGGGACCTCAGGGGACCTCGCCGTTTTGACTGGTGCTTGTTGTAGAATTGAGTGCCCTATTTGCGTGGCATTTCAAACCAAGGTGTTATGAGGTTGAAAGCCCTTGCCGTGGGATCTGCCACGAATGTCTTCGTCCGACTTCGTCCACAATTGGATGCATTGACTGACTGGCATGAGAACATTGGGAGCTGTGTGATCTGCCCAGTACCTCACAATAGATTACAAAAATCAACACTTTCGCCTAGAGAGATGCCTTTCCGCTGGTTGCAGATGGTGTTTTTTGCACAAGGTATCAAAGTATTTGGGCTGTTCTTCAAACATGCACTCGATAAGTCAAATCTGGAACCGGCATCCTCTGTTCCTTTCTGCTGTTGGATGTGATTGGATGCATTAATCTTGAGCCCAAGGTGCAGCTCAACAACAATTTCTTCATAGCTTTGGGCGTCTCTCCCCTAAAGGAAAGCCGGCCCAAAGCACGAACACTAAGACTAAGACTCAAAAAAAAGAAACGAAAGTGAAAAGCCCTGGGACATGAAACATCAGGCAGGCACTTGCCGTCAGGGGACCTTGACCTCCTTGGAAGGGTTAAGTTCGCATCCAAGAGGCCTTCTAAGGCTTCTGGCCACTGGTTATGCATCCTCAGCACCGGAGACTGTCGACCGACTGTCACAGACTGATGGACATCAAGTGGCGGACATCGACGCGAAACGTCACAGGGATGTCTCGATGAGTCGCGACCGGTGTGTGGCACGACCGGTGGGTCCATGCCATCCACTTCGTATGACTACTGCTGCAGGGAGCGTATGACTACTGCTGCTGAACTAAGCCGGGCACCACTCGTAGTCATCTTCCTGAGCTTTCAGGCGGCCGCCGACTGCCCGTGTCGCCAAAGAAGCTTGCTTGAGGCCATGCTTCATGGTCCAAAGATTGGCTTTAAGGTTCATGTCATTTTAGCTTTCATGCTCCCAGGATACAAACCTCACCTGGATTTGGACGTGTGGTCCTTTTAAAAAAGGCAATTGCTTTTGACTGGACTCCGTCGTTGCCATGCCGCATGGACACGGCATTGGACAAATCTCCTGAAGACTCCTCTCGAGCGACTCCCGACTGGGCCTCCGGACCCAGGTCTGTTTCCACTCCCACGCTCGCATCCTGTCAGAGGTCCAGAGGTCCATAGCCGTGAAGCGTCATCTGTTAAGGATCGAACGAGGGCGACGCGAAGACCTTCTGACTCTAAACAGAGAGAGAGAGAGAGAGTGCCCAAACGAACGTGGGCGAAAAACCACGGCGTCCGGTCCAAGTTGAAACAACATCCATCAGTGAATGCCAAGCGTCCATTGCGAGAGCTGTTCATTCTCGTGGCAAAAGCCAAACCTGCATGAGAAAAGAACTTGCAACGTGAGTCCCCGAGTCCATTTTTGCCCGAGTCCATTTTTGCCAATCTCTAAACCAATATCTGAAGTATCCAAACTTTATAAGATCTACTAGTAGTTGAACGTGCTCACGAGCCAAAAACCACAAAAGCTTGCTTTCCGGTTGAAAGAAAGAGGCATGCGTTGCACACGCGCGGCACGTCCCAAAGAAAGTCCCAAGATCCCGGTTCTTTCGTCCGAGAAGAGCGGGGCTCTGCCGGGCGGAGCGGTACTTTAGTTCAAATGGGAACCCCTTGTTGCTCTGTGCATTTTGTGGGGTGCACCTCTCTTGTGAGGTGTCAAGAAGCATAATTCAGGGAATGAAAACACATGGAAAAAAAACACACACACACCCTTCAAGAGACCTCGGCCCAAGAACGAGGAGGCATAAAAAAGACCTGGACGGTGTGACTGGTTTCCGCCACCGCCGAGGTTCGTTTCATCCCAAGACACTCACTGCACAGCATTGTGGCGGTGGGATGCCGCTGTCCGTGGAACTGCACCTCGACTCGACGGTGTCCGCGGCCAAAAGCGCGGAACGCGCCCAGTGTGATGCTTTAGGGAAGAGGAGTCTCCGAAAACAGAGGTGGGGTGTTTTCCACTTCTGAGTGAGTCGGAGTGCACACTTGTATAATCTTGTGTAGTTTGACAAGTTGTGTAGTTTGGATGTCTATCTACATGTGTGGATCTATATAGCTATAGGCTATAGGCTATAGATCACATGAATGTTGTCATGGCAATTGCAATCTCCACATTCCCTCGAGTAGTGGGAATCAATTGCTACTCATGGATGCTCAGAATGCCATCTGCCACTTGCAACAAAGCTTTTTGTCATGGCAACGCGGGGAGCCCTCTAGCACTTAAGCTTTCCAAGCAGTTCCCCTCCGGTTGCTCAGATCTATGCAAAGTCCCATTCTATCTGCTGAACAGTTTGTCCCCCTGTCGCCTCTAGGTCCAATTCCATGCTGCTCTCGAGCGCCTCAGAACACTCTCGTGAAACAGCAAGGCGAGTTCAGCATTGATGCTAATAAGGATACAGCGCTGACACCCAACTGAAGTACCAGAAGCCAAATGTGTTCTTGAAATGGCTAGTTGATGAGCCAGGAAGCATCCAGCAAAAAAAAAATATAAGGCAGAGAACGGATTTCCGTTTGGTCCGTTCGGTTATTCCCAGGTGCTCTTCGCAGCATGGTGTAAGGCTCCATGGAAGATCCCATGTGGTGACCTGCGGTGTGGACAGCCATCAGATAAAGGAGAAGTGATTGCCAAAGGATTTGACAAAACGAGTAAGGCGTTTTTGCCGCGTTTTTTGAGGTTGTAGCAGCTACCCGCTGTTTCTCAATTTCACTTCTTCCCAGAAAACCAAACACATCCAATCACTAAGTGCTGAAAACCCTCGGATCTGTCTGCACGGTAAGTGCAAGATGCTCTCAGATCCATGGTTCTCCCTGTTTCTCCCTGCTTAGCTCTTGAAACATCTTCCAATCTCTGTGCCAGGTGGCCCATGTCCTCCCCTGTGATCCCCCCTCTCTGTGCCTGCCACCAAGAGCTGTAATCGCTTCATCTTCACCTCCCTCGCCAGCTGCTCAGCCTCAAAGACCTTCGGTTTGGAGAGCTGCACCTTTCCAGAGACACCCAACCAGTGCAGCAGCGCAGCCTGCCGAGCGGCCCAAAACAGGTCTTTCCGAGGCAGGCTGCCGCAGTGCACATGATCACGCAGTCGTGTGATTTTAACCCAAAACAACGCGACGCAGTCATCTGAGCAGCAAAGGACTCGGATTCTGAATTGCAGTGTTAATGCTCTAATTCGCCTAAACCGTGAAAAACTCCCAACAACTTGGAAAAAAAGACAATCAGCTGGGGAGCTGGACAGCTGCCCAGCTCGCCATCGCCTCGACCTCCTCCGGTGTCGGCTTCGGGAGGGTCTCCTCCTCTCGGCCCCAGTGATCCTCGTGGGAGAAGCTCAGGTCGCCCCCTCAGCGGTGGAGAAGCCGCGGTTTTCGCAGTGAAGACGGGAAATTGTTCATCTCCACCGTGGGAAAACCAGTGACCATAGAGTGTTTTCTTCCACCCTTCGCCACCCAAGAGTGTCCTTGCCAAAGAACTACTTGCAAGAGATGATAGTGGCGCAAAACTCTCAAGGTATGCCCCGGGACCCCACCCATAAGGTCCTTCTTCCCCCTTTGCCATGTCTTGGAATTTCGGAAAGTCTAGCAAGTGCACTAGCTTGTCATAGCTTGGTGAATCTCTGGAACCCTCTCAGAAGCCCTTAAAATCACAGAGGGATTTTGTATTTCAAACCCGGGAGATCCAGATTCAGATGGCCCTGGTTGGGTACACTGGTCTATTCTCCCGAACCGAAACCAGGGTGCTCGGAACGCCTGAGGCTCGGTCTCCCTCTGATCGACGCTCCCGTTCGCCCCCCACGGTGTGCTCCCGAAGGGCGTAGCAGCGCTTGCTCCATGTGTGCGGGGACCATCCGCCAATAAGCTGGCCTGGGAGAGAAGGCCGCGCATGGGGCAGAAATCGACGGTGATTTGGGCGAACATCTCGCACCAAGTCAGTCTTGGAGTCCGAGTCAGGTGAGAAAACAAAAGAACATCGATCTGTTCGGGCCCGGACTCCGCGGCCGACAACGGAGGTTCGCAGCTCCAGACCCTCCAAACCGGCCCGTCGTCGACCCTCGCGACCTTCGACGCCATCACTTGACCAATGCAGCTGGAGTGGCCAGCCCGAGGACTCTGAAAAGTCCAGCGGCCAATCAGGCCAGCCCAGAACCTCGGGACGTGGAGGTAGCGAGGTAGCGACCGGACGACGGACGGGAGAACGTGGGAGTGGTGGAGGAGTAGTACGCCCAGCTGATGAAGAGACAAGGCAGGCCATCTGAGACTCCAAGAACCATATCCCTGATGCAGCTGGGCTGAGGTCATGCAAGCGAGTCGACTGCAGCGACTGGTGCGACTTGCGAGTCGACTCGCCCAATGAGTCGCTGCAGATTGAAATGCTGCGAAAGATGGCTCTGGGAGCAGGACGTTTCTGATATCCTCCAAGTATTGGACCGTCAATTCGTGCCGGTACATGATGAACCTGGGCGCGCCAACAAGACCCGAAAACACACATGGACCCGAACACACATGGCGTTGGGTCCGATGGTTTTCCTCTACCAACCAGTGGGTTGAACGGGGTTCCATGGGCTCCTCCACATCGCCCCCCAGCACATGTCCGCGAGGGACGTGCCGGTCCGTCGCATATATGAGATTCATTGCAGATAGCCCAGACACGACCCATGGGACTGCCATATATGCTTACATTGACCCCCAAAACCACCGGCATATGGCATACGTGGAGTGTCTGGGTAGTTTATTTGTTGCATCTGTTATATGCAGATCTTCAAAGTGCAAAAAGAAAACACGCTGATGCGCGTCTTCCCAAGCGGCAAAGCAGAAGCAAAGCCCAGGAGGCAGAAGTCTCCTTAGTGACGAAGAAATCGACATCCCTGGCCTTCTGAAACAATCCAGACCCGGCAAAATAACGAGAGACACTCAGAGAAACATGTGTGAAGATGTGTGAAGATGTGTGAACAAATGTCAACCCAGCAAAATAGGAAATAGCATTCATTGGTTTGCCTCACTGGACCAACCGATCATGGAAGACTCAGCTGTTGTCTGACTGGCATGAGTTCAGAACAACAGTGCACGTGTGCATAGTAAGGCTAGATCAACAGCAAAACCACGTGGTGTAGTTGTTTCATGGTTCTTCGAATTCAACTGATTTGCCTTCTGTTGATGACACAATGGATACAACCTGATCAACCTGGCCCAAACACACCCACTTCACCCACTTCGTGGCTTTGACGCTCCGAACACCACCTGGAACTGCCGGAACCTCGCACCTCCGAACCTCGAGGACCTGGAACTCGCACCTCAGGTCTCCCGAGGACCCGGTCCCCTCGCGCCGAGCAGCGCAAGCGGCTCACTTCTTCCTGCCGGACCAAGATCTTCACCATCAAGAGGCTCCGGGCTGTGGCGTCCTGGCCCGAGCTCAGGGGTCAGGGATGGTCGGCTGGAACGGACTGCTCAGGTGACATCGGAAGTGACTCATCTCGGGAGAAGATTGAAGTTACTCATCTTCAAACGATCCATCCATGTCCGCGGTGCATGGTCCGCAATGAGATAGTATCATATTGTGTTCGGCGCACGTGTGGATGTGTCCAAGTAAATTCACACAAAGGTCAATGATGAGCATCTAAACAGAGACGACATGGATGATAAACATCTGCAATCACCGTTTGCATTCCTGCTATTTCCTGCTTGACATCAGTTCATTCTGAACCCTCTTTTTTGCACCTTGACCAAAACCTCTGCAAAAGGAATCTTCAATGATCGCATATAGTCAAGGTTTGATGATGTTCGATGACGATTCTGCCCACCAATAGGCGTGCGGATTTGTGAAGTCTGTGAGACCTTCTTGGTCGTCCCTGGCTGGGTAGACTGAAAGGAGGGAGGTCGGAACGCCACGCCCAGGCACCCTCCGTCTCCCGGAAACGGCCGAGCTACACGGAAAGATCGAATCCCGGGAGCCACCTACACGACAACGGCGCTGCTCACAGCAAAACACCCACATCAAACATCCCAGCAAACTGAATCAACAGGGCCCTCCTCCGAAAAACTACCGTATATACAGTGGTTTCAGAGTAGATGGCACAGACCCCAAGATGTCCTTTAGATGGGGGTCCATATAAACCACCTCTTGGGGTCTGTGCCATCTACTCTCGATCCACTATCATCCATTCCAAACGATGTCTTCCCCACCGACGCTCGCAGCGATACACCGATCAGGCCGTCGTTGGTGTTCTGCTTCGCTCCGCGAGCTCCGGCCTCCTGCAACTTCTCGTGCACCTCCCAAGCTTTCGTCAGTAGCTCCAGATCTGGAGGAAAACCTGTGGAGTTCGGTGAGGCCAGGGCCCCTGTGGCACTCCCAACCTGTGGCCTCCTGTGGCCTGTGGCACTCCACCTGTGGGATCGTGAGGTTCAGACTGAGCCAGTTATGAGAAAGAGATGTTATTCACTCCCCAGTCATGAAGCATGTACAAAACAAACCCGAAGAAATGTACACCCGAAGCCAAGCAGAGGCTCCTCTTCATTGTTGCTGGACGACAATAGCGTCAAGCCAAGGTCGGGCCAACCCCAGAACATGAGGGGCAGGGCAACAGCCCCAAGCCCTCCAGACATAGATTCTTGGATTCCAACAAGAAGTCAAGAGTAACCAAACCATTTGGATTGCAAGCACGGTGCATCAAAGCATTCACGAAAGGGAGTGAAGGTACATGGTTCCAAAGCAAGACTCCAAAATTTCAATCTTAAGTCGTTAAAGCATGTTAAAGCCAGGGAAGCTTCATATACTGGCCCCAACACTAATCAAATATATACATTATGTAGAGTGTTGGTTCTCAAACAGCTTGGTCGGATTTCTTCAAACACCCTCCTGACCCCCCAGCCCCGGCACACGGACCGCCTTGCTCAGCATTGGCCGCCACGCGCAGCCGGAAGCCTCGCCACTCCTCGCTGAAATTGCTGCCTTCGCCTCGGACGAACTGGCCAAGTTGAAAGGACCGGAAGAATGACAGGACTAAGATGACTCAGTAAGCATACAGAACTCCAGGACCTTTTTCTTTTCGCACGAGAACGCCAGGTAGAATGTTTAGATCATCGTTTCAACCCTGCATGTTGGTTGAAAAGCCGAAAACACCACTGACGTCACCGTTTCATGCCGCTCTTTGCGTCGGCTCTTTGCATGCTCTGCAGCGTTCCAACTGACTGCGTTCGAGCTGCAGTCCAGTAGTTGTCGGTAAGGATAATACGTACTTCCTGCGAAGGTGAGGAGATTCAAGAAGCTTCTCCCAAAGGCACCATCATCAAGAGAAACCCGCAGTGGATGTATTTAAATATTGGATGTAATGGGTCAAAACGGCCTTCTATACGTACTAGTTGGAGTGAGCGCTTGCAGTCTGGTGCAGATGTGATCTATTAGGCATCCCTTCTCACCTTACAAAGCGAAACGACACAACTGGGACCGACGGGAAGAAGGTCCACTTACGACTGAGAAGTTACACGAACAGTGAAGACAATGGACGTGGAGACGTGGCAACCCCTGTTCAGCAGGGTCATCCAAGCCATCCACTTCCATTTTCGAAGTGGATGTATACCTGGTGTACCCCTTCTTCCGGGTCGAAGCGGCCAGTCTTCTTCTCGCGTTCGATAAAAATACATCGCAAGTACCGTTCTGTCCCCGGGTGTCCCGGGGTTTTGGGCGCCTGCCGGCTTGCGCGGCCGCGAGGACGCGACAACTGCCGCAGTGGCAGGGTGCAGGTGGAGCCATAGACCCAAGCTGCCCAAGCTGCCCAAGGCCAGGCGAAGCGCCATGGTGGGAAAAAACGAGCTCTTTTCTCGGCGACAGACGCACAAACGGCCACGATGTGTCGCCAAAAGCCGCCCTGGTGGAATTTTGGGTCATGGTTGGGTCGTGGTTGTTCATCATGAATCATGGAGGGATTGCAACTGGTTCGGATACGAAGAGTAAAAAAATCATTGAAAAGTGTGTGTGGTTGAATGTGATTGACATAGCTGAGCTTCGAGCTTCAAAACGACTGAACATCTGTTTCTTTGGGAACTGGATTTAGTGTCTCACCCGAAGAAAGCCCTGACAGCATGGACAGGACCGATTTAGTCTGCCCCGTTCCGATCGCGTCTGCCGACCAGGAGAGAAAGCGCAAGGGTTCTACGTCAAAATGGCTCGCTCGGCTCAGTCAAGTGTGAGAACACATCAGGAGCCTGGAATGTTGCGGAGAACGAAAAGTGCACGTCAATTCTGAGCAGAACGGAATTCGCACCAAAATGGCCAAAAAGCATCTTGCAAGCTATATGTTTTGCAGCGGCATGCCCTCCCTTTTGAAGCCATGTTTGTGATCAAGCACTCCTTTTGGAGCTCAGAAGTGCTGCAAAGGACGCCCGTGTTCTGCACACTTCCGGAACGCTTCACTTCGGACAGGACAGTGCTTCCCTCCGATGCCTCGGTCTGCGAGGTCTGCGAGCGTCTCCAGCGCACCCAAAGTGGCCTGTGATGATAGCCCATTAGCCCAGCTGTCCACATTGGAGTGGCAGAAGCTGTGATAGGGCACATCCCGAAAACACAGATCTGTTCGACACTACGCAGAGAGCGCTTCTCCATTCATTTAACCTGCCAAGCTGCGCGGTGCCTTGCAGCTGTCAATGACTGCTGCTTTACCAACCCGCATCACTACAAAGGGCGCAGAAAACATGCACCTGCCAGCGTGGTTGACCACGCTGGCAGTCTGAAAGGGCAAAGCGTGAGGATCGCCATCGAGGATCGCCATCTTGCCAGTGGCAGCTGCAGAACGGGGTGCCACCAGGTGCTGCCAGCAGAACTGAGTAGCTCATAGGCTCATAGGCTCGCATGCCCTTCAGTGATTAGAACATCTGCCCATCTGCCTTGCCACAAATTCCACCATGCCTTGATCGTTTCATCCAGAAGCATTTCGTCCAACTTCCCACACCACCGGTCGACACGTCTTGCGACTTCAGCAGCGCTTTCCATCCTCTGCCGCGTGCGGTGCCCGGCGCTGTCTACGCCACCAGTCCTGTGCTTTGCTCCACGTCCTCGACGGACGAGGAAGAAGCAGCCAGTCGGTCAGGTTGAGGGTTGCCGAGATGGGTTGGCCATTCGTTGAGTCGACAGGTTTAGAGCAGAATCACTTCATCATCCTCTCCAGGCTTCGACCTGAGTGGCTTCGAACTCTCCAGGCTCGCGAAACGCGAGGACGGGATTGGGAAACCCCTCTGTTGAGGGAAGCAAAGGGTTCAGGGGTCAAGGCATTCATCTTCACATCACTAAAGGCAAACCAGGAGGATTCATTTACCGGAATTTACCTGTGTGCCTCTTGATCTTCCATCTGCTTCGTTGCCCTTTCCGTAACCATCGAGCGCCGCTTTCTCTGCTTTGAAACTCCCATCTGCGTCTGCGTCTGCTTCCGCTCGTTCCGTCTGCCAAGGGACTCATCCTCGTAGCCTCAGCGCACTCCGTTTCACTCACGTTTCTCCAGCTCTTCCCACCCAGTCCACACGCTTTCACGCGGAGCTTCTGTTGCTTGAGCGAAGACGTCTCCTCGTTAGGAGATGTCGATTCTCAATTCCAAGAAGCAAGGGTAGATTCGATCATGTCGAGGAAATAGCACAGGATACCTTGCTCCCAAGCGAATCCAAATATCTCAGAGGAAGGCGAATTCAAAAAGGCCAAAACTCGTTTGACATGGCACTAAAGCAATTCATCTAAGTCCTCCACTAACATGCATTCCACCTACGAACTCATCCACCACTCTCTGGAAAAACGTCCAACAGTTCGAACCAGTTCAGACTTCACGTCCTCCGGGTCTCCACCCGTCCGTCGCCCAGCCGGCGATCCGATCGAACACCCGGGTCACTTCCGCGGGGTCGCCGGCATCTTGCGCGGCTCGGAGCCCTTGCGCATCCTGCCCGAGCAGCTGTTCGGGTGGAATCTACGCGCTGAGGCACGTGTTTTTGAACACATGTTTTTGGCACGCAAATCTTCCTGACATTGAACTACAAACAAACTCATGAGAGGATAAGGATGAAAAGGAGCGTTCCGCAAATGAAGAATCTGTGAGGCGGCTGACAGTCAGGTTCAATCCCCATGCCAATAGATCTCCTTCTCCAGTTGCTTCGCAGTGCCTGTCAACATCTCTAGTCTGAGGTGGATTTGGATATGTGCTTGCACTTCAGCCGTTTTGCAGCCACTGCTTGAGTGTCTCAAGCAGCGGCCTTGGTGATCCCAGAACTATGCTCTTCAAACCCCTGTTAAAGGCCTGTGCTAGTTCTGGAAACAACTGTCGAAGTCAAATAGATTCACCTCCAAATGTAGTCGACTGTGACTGTAAAATACTCAGCCAAATCTGAGACTTGAGATCGGCCTGACACTCCTTCGCCAAAGCTGAGCAAGGCCCTTCCATTGGAAGAAGCACAAAGGGCTCCTGCAACTTCCGCGACGGCTGAAAGAGACACCCGGTCGGGACCATATGAGGGTCAAATGAGTGTTTATTCTAGGAGGTCAAAAACACTAAAGGATCCCAAAATCTTCGTGAATGGTTGGTACTTGCTTCGCCGCTTCGCCCAGAGCGGGGCACCCGAGGGAAGAGGGTGTCAGGTTTTGTCGGATCGTGCGCACATGTCGCGGCGCGGGAGCGGGGTTGAGGCCTTAGTGTCTCTCCCACACAGAGGGCCCACGAATGTTTGGAGCGTGACCCGAGCAAACCGCAGTAACAGGATAAGAGGACTGGAGGACTGGAGGCTCCAAGAATGTTGTGATGTGTGATGATGTGTGTGATGATATGTGTGTGTGTCCCACCCTGGACAAAGGGTTTTCCACCGCCACTCTT
>CAXAMN010004413.1:347462-364807 GCA_963970005.1 Durusdinium trenchii
TTCGATTCGTCCCCTCATACATGAACAACCATGCTCTCCTTTCGTTTCCCTTTTGAGCCTGTTGGTAAGCTAGTTCACTTGAGCGAGTTTTGCCTTGTGCGTTGACACGCACAAATCGAGAAGGTACTAAATCGGCAGTGTGTGACACGCACAAATCGGAAGTGCGATGACACGCACAATTCGAGGATGTACCAAGGACTTGCCACGTTGATCGTGGCTCAAGGTCACGTCAAAAGGCGTGACTGCGGCGCGTGCGGGGCGTCGGGCGCTCGTGGCCACTAGTCGCAGTGGCGGGTTCCACGGAGGGTTGACAGGTGTTTTCATTTTGGTTGACCACTGTTAAATCCCTGAAGTGAAACTTCATAGGTGGTGGTGGTGGTGGCGGTGGTGGCGGAAGAGGAGGAGGAGCAGGAGGAGGAGCAGGATCAGGAGCAGGAGCAGGAGCAGGAGCAGGAGCAGGAGCAGCAGCAGGAGCAGGAGCAGGAGCAGCAGCAGGAGCAGGAGGAGGAGGAGGTGAGAATGTAAGTGTCTGCATCATGGCGATCTCCAAGTGCTGGGAAAGCCTCACATATGCCTGCATGTATACCAGGGCAAGTGAGGACAGCACCAACACCAACGCTGCTTAAGGCCCGGTGACACGGGCGGCCCACGAACGGGGTTGTAGCGTTTGTCCAATTCTTTTTTCCGACCGGAAGGGATTCCGTCCTACTTACGTACTTTTACTGCTTTTACTCTTGGTTCACCCGCGAGCTCAGCTGACGAAAGAGTGCCTCTGGCTCAGCTGACGGAGGTTGCTTCGATTGGCCCACCCAACGGGTGGTTCCGGGGTTTCACCGTTCCTCGTTGGAGGAACGTGCTGAGACGTGGCCGTTCCGACCGGTGCGGTACAGGTCTTGCCGGTGACCGGTCCCCGAAGGGAGAAGGAGCGACGCGCCTAGCGGCTAGCGTCCGTGCACGACGCGCCGTGAGCGCGTCGCGTCGCGGCTTGTTCCACATGTGACGTTTCGGTCCGCGACACCTGGTTTCTGTGCGTTTTTTCAACGGTTGGATGACTCCATTTCGAAAGCTCCGAACCCTGTTCACCTATGCGAAAGCTCCGAACCCTGTACATCCATCATAAGCATCCTGTTCGAACCCCAAGGTAAGGGACCGAGAACGAAGGGGACGGGGGAAAATCAGGGACCGGGCGATCAAATCCCCAGTTGGCCAGCAGACCAAGGGGATCCAATGGGCAGCAGACAGCGACACCCTATAGCCCGCCCAACTGTCCTCAAGCTGAATGGCAACATCTTCTATGCCTGCGCTTTTCGCGGGAGCATCTCAGAAGTGTCAAGCAGTGTCAAGCAGTGTCAACATGTCTATTTCTCTTTGGTGTGTGGACATAGCAGGGCCCCTTGCCAGTTCTCCCCGTCAGGAAAGCTTTATCCCAATGGTAAATGGCTCTTTTTTTTTGGAATAGCACTCCCCGCTCAAGAATCTGGGAAGAGCCAAGACATGCCATGACCATCCCAAAACCCAGGACCACTTGGTGATTCGCCCCCTTTTCACAATCAAATCCACCACCTGACCACCCCACCCCAAAGGCCACCAGGCCTAGCAGCCCAAAGGCCAGGACTTGCTGCGCCAGAACCACGCCCACCTGAGACCCACAGAGAGTCTCCGTCTGACCGGCGGAGGAGGGGAAGGGAAGGGGAGACGAGCGCCAAACGACCTACAGGAGGCGTTTCCTCTGACGCCACGTGCCCAGCGAGACCGACGAGCGCCTCACGCCGTTCGCGTCCGTCCCGTGCGCGCCGGACGTGCGCCTGCAGCTGCGTCGGTAAGATGAAGGGCAGCACCGCGAGCCAAAGAAAGAGCCATCCTGGGTGCCGCTACAGGGAACAAGAAGCTACAAACGGGGCTCCTGGCATCGCTACTAGTAACCAGAAAGAGCCATCCTGGGTGCCGATGTGTGGCGTCGCGACGTCAGTCACGGTGTGCTCCTGCTTTCGGGGGGTGACTACCTCAACCCGTGAGACAGACGCTCGGGGGTTCGGGTCGGTCAGCGAGGGGGTCGCGAAGCTCACCGGTGCTTGGGTCACGGTGAGACCTCACGGTCCGCCGCACCGAAGAAAGGGTTCCGTCGACATCGTAGAATGGGTTCGCGTTCCATTCAAAGAGATCGGACATAAAAGCTCCCCTAAAGAGGCCAAGTGCATCTCCCGCACCAGACATCAATCCGGTGTCGAACGTGAGCCAATCTCTGTCGAGTCTCTAGCAGATTCTTGTAGGATCTCCGGAACTGCCTGCCGTTTGCAGAGACCGATGAAGACGGCAAGAACCAGAGAAGCCGGCACTTTTTGCTCCTTCTTGGATGACAGATCCCACCTACATGCCTGGCTTGAGGTTTTGGATGATGCAATCTTTGGCCATTTGGAGTGGGGAGGCACCCAAAAATCATCGAGATTCGCTCCAACTCTCACCACACATCCCCCAAAGTGTCTGGAGTGTTTTGTATGTGTTTGTTTCATCACCCTCCGTTCTTGCCCCCTTTGCCCTTCGCACGCAGGAAGCCCCGCAGGGCTTCCCCTCCCCACTGCCCACCTCGTCGCGCGAGCTTTCGCACGTCTCCGCCGCCTCCGAGAGCTGGGTCCTCGGAGCCCGTTCCGTCCCGGTGGCCGCGCGCGGTGGACCGAGCGGCTGGACCGAGGACCGCGGTGGTCGACTTGGTTTCGGGTCCTTTTTTGGGGAGGGGGGTTGGGTGGAGACCCTATTTTGAGGATGAAACATGATGAAACATGCTTCGAACCCAGAAAAACACACACCTTGTCTGAGTGAAAAAGAAAGAAAACACCACATTTCTGTCAGATGTCTCGAATAGCAAACGGGTGATTCTGTACGGAGAGGATTTACTGGCCTTGTAGAGTGGGACTTCACTGCCTGCACTAATCTATATACCTTTGGTCTATCCTACAACCAGTAACAGTGGATGGTGATGGTTAGGTTGTAGGCCTTGCTCAAAAATAGTGATTTCTTTGCTTAGTGACGGCTCACGGCTCTACAGGTAAGTGACAGACCCGTGACCCAAGACCCAAACCTACCCCTTTCAAAGTTCAACCATCATCCAAAGGTGGGGCTTCTTTGAGTCCTCAGCTTTCACCTCAAAGTGATGCCACTCCAATCAAGAAGACGTGACACTGTGAGAAAACCATCAACACTCTTCCATTTGTTGCAGGCACCATGGCCAGCGATTGCTGAAAACCACAAAACATATGGTTTTTGATGGTTTTTGAATGTTTTTGAGTATCACCAAGTGACACTTCGTCTCGCTTCCCAACACTGGAATCACCACCGTCAGTCACCGCTAACACTGGAAGGCCCAGTGGCAGGGCGTCTTGCATGACCGCATCCTCCCCCTCCGGCAACTTCAGCTTCGAGGCAGAGACCTCCGACGCGACGGGCGTCGAAGAGGGAAGAGAGAGGGGGCGAGAGAGAGAGGGGGGGGATGCAGACGCGTCAATTCAAGTCGAGCGTTGTGACACCGGTTCGAGAAGAAGCATTTGAGGTGAGATGTGCTGCTATCGGAATCGTTCGTACCTTATCCGGAAGATGCATCTATCCAACTTCTCTCAAAAAGTCAGGCAACGAGGCAGATTGAAGCTCAAACGCAAACGGGTGCAGCAACTGAGGAAACATTGGAGACCTAAACAGAAAAATGTGGTGTTGAATAGAATAGATGCCCTATTTGGGTAAAGAACTTTGAAAAACTGCCCTCTTTTTCCGAGTTAGACTGCCACATGTCTGCGCATTCGAATGTCAAACCACCCACGCGCGCGCGCGATGGAAGGCGCTTTCGTACCTGGAGTTTTCGTAGGACGAAGCTGGCAGCAGACATGCCCGGTGGCCTGGTCAGAACCTCACGCAGGGACCCCAGCCGCCGTGTTCCGGGCCGAAACGGAGCTCCCGGTCGCCGCATCGAACGGGCGTGCGGAGGCTCCGGTCCCTGGGTCCGTTTTTGGGTGAGACCGGAGGACCGCTGCTTCCGGGCGTTCAGGTCTTCATCGGACCATCTCGGAAAAACCTGCCCGCGCCGGGTGTTTGCCGATCGATTTGCAGAGTGCACATCGAACCTGGAACCATCCGATCGAGACTGCTTCAGCCTGAGACCCACGGCGTCTCACCCCACCAATCTCCGAGTGATGGGAGTCGGAAGACCAGAGGGTCAACCCTCCAGAGATACCCCCACAAACTGGCTGACGCTCCATCATTCAAAGGGTCGGCGTGTCCTCTGCGTCCTCTTCCCGCCCATCTCGGACCAACCTCAGACCGACTCTGGCCACGTGCGGTCCCGGGACCGGGAAAACCACCGCCCGCGCGTGGAAAAAACACATCGCACGAGCGAAACCGCCGGACCGTCCGGTGTCGTGGGGAACGTGGTGATCTCGGTCCGCACCTGGGCGATCTCGCGCTCGGTGATGCCTCCATCAAAGGCCTGGCCGCTTGAGCGTCGACGGGCGGAGGCCGTCGAGGCCGGAGGACGTCGACGTGTGAAACAGCGGGTCTTCATGCGACCCGCCGAAGAGAAGCGCGTTGGGCGCGTGAAAAGTTGGGGAACAATGGGACCCAAGGGTGTGGGAAGAACTGCGACGTGTTCCTGGTTTGTGATGGAACCAATTGGAAGTAACCCGAGATTTCTTTGTACCTATATTATGATTGTGGAGTGATCTTCTCGGAGTTGAACACTTGGATATAAGAACCTATAAGGTGGACATGTCCACACACAGTGTGCTTTTCACCCACCGCAAGCTACCTATACCGGGTCTACCCACAGCAAAGGCAAGTCTATTTGTTGAGGTGGACGTTTTTGGACATCTCCTCATGAGGATGTCAACGTCTTAGGTTGCTCTGGCAAGTCTGGTGGTTTCCACCACCGTTGGAGCCGCCGCCGTGGTGGTGGAAACCACCACCGTGGGGCGTTCGTTTCTTCTTCCGCACCTCGAAAGACCCTGGACCCTTCGAGCGCTGCAGGACCAGCTCCAACTCCTCCGCTTTGGTCAAAGACCCAGTGACAGACCCAGTGACCAGCCCCACGACATATCCAAAAAAAGGTCCATCATGATGGGTCCAACAATGGGGGAAAGGTGTCCTGCCTTCCAAGTCTTTGGTGCCCAACAAACCACTGGAAAAAGGGGGCGCGTGAACTACCAATTTGATCATTGGGACTACCTGTCAAGCTCTATATACAATGCATGACACCCACATGAAGTCCCTCATCTTCCGACACCCGACCACCGAGCTGTTGAATGTCTTCCCGCAACTTCTCTCTTACGCAGCAACTGGGAGGTGCCTTTTTGTTGCCCCGCGAGAGAATCGGAGGACGAAATTGACTGCAACCCAAAAACAAGGATCGCTTTCCCCTCCGAAGTACCCCTGAAGATTTGAGAAGATTTGGGAAGGATAAATGACATGTGATGACGGTTTCCTTGTGCTCTGCTTCACCTGCTTTTTTGCCCGTCCTCCTCTTCCAGCTTTCGTAGGTCCCAAAGCAATGCCGCTGGGAACCTGTCAACACAAAATAGGGCACCGGAGGTTCCCGAGATTGGCCTGTGACCGTGAAGACAAAATTACACCACCGTAGACAAATGAAGAGAAATGCTGCATGGCCAGAAAAGGGCGGACACCAGTGACAGAAAGGGCAGACACATCCTAAGAAAGAATTGAGAACCCCTAACAGTAAGCTGTTTGGGGAAAAACTCCGTTCACTGGGTGCAACAACCACACGGTGGTCCACGCGAGCCGAGCACCGCTTGCCGCTGAGCGACGCTGGAAGCCAATGTGAGAAGACCATGAAGCTCTCACCTTTGCTAGAAAGATGGACCAAGCTCGGACCTGTTTTGAAAAAAGAACCTCACCCAGACACGACTAATGGGACTGCCACATATATATATATATATGCCTACACTGACCCCCCTGGCACCACCCCTGGCCGTTTCTCGGCAGTCCGGACTGGCAGTCCCAGACAGGTCGTGTCTGGGTCTCCGACTTGGAAGTGGATGGCATGGACACGACTGGAACACGACCTTCGACACGAAACGGGATGGTGTAGCCCCGTTCTCCACGTCACATCACGTCACCATGTGATGTGTCCGTCGGAGTGGGCACCGCACGACTCGGCACATGAACGAATTCGCGACTCGACGACTCGACGACTCGGCACGCCGAAGCCCGCACTTCTGACCGCGACTCTGAGGAAAAGACGCTCAGACTTTGAAAGATCTTCGATGAAGTCCGGGTCACCACTTGGAACACATTGCATATACCCTAGAAGTCCAGTTCGACTATTCTATTGACCGGCTGAAGTAAGGGAAGTTCCCTTTCAGGTCCCCTAAAGACCATTCTTTTTAGAGTCTTTGACTCCCAATGTATTATATATATATATATCAATCTACAGTATCAAGATACACTCCATCCATGAAAAGCAACATGTCACCGCTGGTTGCGGTGGCTGCTTCCTCCACATGGATATCATCAAGAAAGCAACATCTAAATGCATCCACTGGTGACTTCGGAAGCAATCTGCAGCCCTCATAAGGCCAAGTCACGATCTGCCCACACATGGCTTTGCCGATTGAGGTTCCTGGCTGCGGCGGAGGTATGTGTCGGTCCCGACTTCATGTTGGGAGCGCAACAGCACACTTGGAGAATCAATGCAAGGGCAGGCAGCTGAGGTAGCTTGCACACTCTTGCGATACGATCGTTTCTATATGAATTCCTCCCAGAGACCTTGGGACCCGAAACGGGACCGAAACGAGACCTTCAGGGGAAGACGATGTCCACGGCTGTCCTCGTGACGTTCACGAGGTCACTCCATGCTTGCTGCCCTCGTTGAAAGCGCTCCGTCGCCCTCGTGACGCGATGCCTCGGTGACGACGACCGACGGGAGCACGGTGGGGCCGACGAAGACGGCGGGGGTGGTGGGGATCGTCTGAGTGAAAACCCCATATTGGGGATCAAGAATTCGAGAGGCATGCGGCATGAACCCTCAACCCTTCTCTTCTGAACACAGCTGAGCTGCGCTAGCAAAATGCCAAGGAAGAAGGTACAGGCCACGAAGGGTTCGATGGGAAGCACCAAGCTGCCGCCTCGACACATCTGCGCAGGTCGACGCAACCCAACGAGCGGAAACCTGAAACGGCAATGGTGGAAGCCACCACCGGGCTTCCCATTTGTCCAAAGAAAGGAATCCCACTTGGAGTCATTGCTGCAAGCCTGAACGAGCGGCAACCTGACCAAAAACCTCAGCATCTGACTTCACCCCAACAGCGGCCCGGAATCCGGCACCTGGAAGGAAGTAGAAATGGAAGATGAAGACTGCCTGCATCTCGGATCTGTGTGAGAAAGCCCTCCCTGCATCTCAGATCTTTCCAATTTCTTTGTTTTTTGGTCATCTACTTGATGGGATTCACTGGGAACTGTCCCATATGATTGAAAGTAGACAATCTGCAAACCAGAGCAGAGCTTTGCCACGGAAGAAGAATCAACGCAGAGAGCGCCCACCGCCCGTGTCAGGACCGCCCACCGCCGAGATGAAGTTGAGAAAGGTCAAGGGCTTCCGCAGCCTCTCCACAGAACGGAGAGCACGACTGTCTCTCTACGACGGTCCACGCCCACGCGGTTTCAACGACCGGAACATGATGGACCTACGACGTCGGGGGGCGGAGCCGAACGGGGGGCGGAGCCGGGTCCGAGCGCCAGAGAGGTGGGGGTGGGGGTGTAGGAACTCCTCTGGATAGGAGATAGGATGGAGGCTCCGATGTCTTCAAGCAGCCAAAGAAGTCGTTTCGCATATCTTTTCATATCCCCTAGAAGTCCAAAGACTATATTATGACCGGCTGAAGTAAAGGAAGTTCCCTTTCAGGTCCCCTAGTATCTGTTCATCCTCCGAAGGGTCTTCGGAAGCCCATCCACCTCAAGAGAAGATCTGGCTGCAGTCCAACTCGGATGATACTGTCCAGGATGTCATGAGACTCCTCAGCGACGAACGATCACCAAGATCTGCAAACAAAAAGCACAAAAAGGATCTCACCCCCACAGAAGCTCCTTTTCTCTTGTAAATCCTGACGCAAAGGAGTGGTTCCAAAACAAAAAATGGGAAGTCGAAATGAAAACCACCTGTCACGTCTGGAGAAGATCCTGTCCTCTGTGACGTTCCTTTTGTTCGAAGAAAAGCGGCCTTCGATTTCGGTGCCAAACTGTGGACGAAATCCCGAGCCCCTTTTTCTCAAGCAAGGCACGGTCGCTGCAGGTGGAGCAACACCTCAAAAATCGCCGTCGTCGCAACAAACAGAGCTCAGCGCTCTTTTCTACGAAGCACCAGTGGGTTTGCAGACATGTCCAGGTTGGTTGCATCGTGGTTTCTGGCCTCAACTGCTGTACACACCACGGCATCTTTTGAATGTTACCCGGTTCGAAACCCGGGCTCCCCTGCGAGCTCTCCGTCCATCTTCGGGTCCTGGCGCCACGCGAAGGGGGTCGAGACGGTGTCTAGAAGAAGGCCTGGTGCTCATCAAGCTGAAGTACATACACCACAGGTCATCACCAAGAACATCTGCCAGGCCTCTCATTCAGGCTCCCAAGAACTGACCTACTGCGCAGATTCTTCGCATTTAAACCAAATAGACCAGAAAAACATCCACAAAATCGGCAGGTTCTCCTACCAGCTGATATGCCAGTGCTGGTGCCACAGCCACACAGAGTGGAAGCAACCTTAGGTGATGCTTGGACCCTCTCTGTTGCCGGCCCGTGCTCTCAAATAAATTCCTATGTCCTGTAGTTACCTAGGTAGCGGTCAAGAAATTGCATTTCGACGACGAACAACACTGAAATTTGTCATTCAATGAGTTCGTTTTATCCGTTCGTTCACATCTTCAAGGTGGCCTGGCAAGCACATGGCGGTATTGAGTCGGACCTAAATCCAGGTCTTCATGTTGCTTGGGCCGGCCATCCTATCTATCCTATCTGTTTAAACTGATGGACCCAATCAATAGAATGTCTATCCGGTGAAGCATGTTGACAAGTGACGCTCGAGCAAGGTGTTCATGACAAACATTCCGATCCTCTGTAAAATGATCCCAGGCTCACCCGCACAATGTCCACATGGTGCATCTCCACTTCAACACCAAAGAACCGCAAAACAACAGCAATCCCCCGAAGGACCATATAGGGATTAGTTATTCCCTGGGAGTCAAAGACTCTAAAAAGAATGGTCTTTAGGGGAACTGAAAGGGAACTTCCCTTACTTCAGCCGGTCAATGGAATAGTCTTTGGACTTCTAGGGTATTAGTTATGAACGTTTCGCTGAGAACGTTTCGCTGCTTCACCTGCTTTGATTGACTCCGTCTCTTCCGTCTCTTCCGTCTCTTCCACCACGGTGCTCGCCCAGGCCAGGCCTTGCAATCCTCGACTCCTGGACCAGACGACGACGTCGTAGTCGGGTTCGTTCGAAGAGAACGAAGAGACGGAGAGATCATTACGGGTGGAGGCCCCGGAGCAGGCTCTGTGAGTCCAAAAACACCCGCGAGCCATCAACCATCATCAACCCATGGTACGTTGGACCTTGTCTACAGAGGTCGTCGATTTCGGTTCTTCCCGTCGCGTCGAATCGTTCGCATACCCTGGCATACTGATCGTCGAATCGGTTCCGTCCCCGTCGGATCGTCGTCAACCCACCGCTTTGGGTCCACCGGTCCCCCGCTTCGACCGGATGTGGGTCGATCCCAAACGGCCCAGTGGATGATGGGGCCTGGTTGGAGGCCAACATCCAGCAACGGATGTGGCAGGCTACACCCATGACATCACTGTCCAAGTGACGGACACATCACCCAGTTGACTTCGCCACTCCGAGTTCGTACACGGCGTTTGGATGCGTGGCCCGCATGAACTCCGCCCGCCTCTCGGGCCCATCTCCGCCCGGCTCTCGCGTGGCCCATCCGAACCTCAGGTCGCGCAGCGCTGGGGGGCGTGCTTGGCTTGGCCAACTTGCATCAAAAGATGTTCCTCTGGGAATCCCCCTGCTTAGAAACAAGAAGCTAGTAGGAACAAGTGCATCGCTACTAGTAACAAGTGCCTTACTAGTAGTAACAAGAAGCTATTAGAAACAATAAGCTCTGTTAAACATGGTTTTGAGTTTTGAAAGAATGCAAAAGGGAAAATGGTCCAAAGATGCTCCAAAGATGGTCAAGAGACTGGACGGCGAACCGCCTGAAGTCCGACACCGCCGGTCGGTCGTGGTGTGAAGCTCCACGACGTCGTGGCGAAGGTCATTGTCGTCGCAAGGATCAACACGATTCGCCTCATCGTCTCGCCCGTTTCTCGTGGCAAAACAAACACAGTTGCGAGTCAAGTCGACGATCAAAAGAATGGTCTGACTAGGTGACCCGAGTGAAAAGGAAGATGCTTTTGAACTCGGTCGGTCAAAATATAGTCTTTTGGACTTCTAGGGTATACATATACTGTACTATATTTTAATATACTATACTTTATACGTACATAATATTATTGTGTATATTGAAAAACAAACACAATAATATACTGTACGTACGAACCACACCAGGCGTCTCACACTGCGAAGACGAAAGGACTGAAGAGGCATTAGACTAGTCAGCGTCTTCCAGTTCTTACACCGAACCAAAACCCAAAAACTCCCAAACCAATGGAGAACAAATCGCATGAGTCTATAGAAGCTACTAGTAACAAGGGCACTACTACTAGCTAGAAGCTACTAGTAGCAAGTGCATCGCTATTAGTAGCTGGAAGCTACAAGAAATCGCATGCGTCGCACCCTCTTCCGTGGCCGCGAAGCGCCACGCCCAGGCTCAGCGCTGAGCCGCGGCGCCGCGCCTGCGCCTGGCGTGGAGACGTGAGACGATGCCAGGAGCCCCGTTCGTAGCTTCTTGTTACTACTAGTAAGGCACTTGTTACTAGAAGCGATGCACCTGCTCCTACTAGCGTTCTTGTTCCTAGTAAGGCCACAACCGTCCAGGCCAAAGCGCAAAGACCGGGAATCGTCTGAGATCGTCTGGTGTCCAACAGCCCAACAATCTGCTGCCAACATCTGAAGGATCCAACAAGGCCCAACCAATCTCTGGTGGGATCGTCTGGTGGACGTGTCAAGTGGATCTATCCATGCGGATCAAGTGCGAAAACCTGAGCGATCCATTTGTTCCCCCTTTTTGAAGAGTCGGTGTCCAGTTACGATGGATCGAAGGCGACGAACGCACGACTGGCAACTTGCACTTCATACAAACGCAAGACATGGACGTGGAAACGAGCACATGGCAGGTTGGTTCTTGTCCATGTCCACGTAGTCACCTCTCCAGCTGTTTACCAATGAAGAGAACCGAAGCCCCGCGTCCTGCCTGACGCCTCGAAGCTCCCAGCATCGGATGAAGCCGCGCTCAGCTGCCGTCCATCGAAGCTCTGCGGCGCGTCCAAGCCGCCACTCGGAGCCCAAACTCCGGCGGAAACGGCCAGCGCACGACCAGGAGGTGAGGGACGGGACTTGTGTCGGTGCAGGACTCGGACGAAGTCGAGGCGATGTGTGATGTTCGGAGCATCTCCGTTCTCGTCTTCCCCAGCCAACCCCCCAGGGTAATTCTATTCATGACGAAGTATATGAATATAGTTATAAGGATGACGGATGATATAATATATATAATATATAATATGTAATATATATATAATATATTGTATATATAATATAATATATATATATAATATTCAAGCTATTCTTCATGTTCTTCCCTGAACTGTGAAGTCGATGTCCATCCCGACCGGTGTCTTTCACGGGACGGGACATGAAGTCACCCGTTCGCTCACTTCAGCACGACCGGCATCGACCAACGAGGGTGCCCCGGTGACGCCGGCATGAGCCAATGTTGTCGGCACAGCTCTTGGTGGACCCATGAGCTCCATGGCCAGCTTCTTGGTGGACATGCCCATGGCCAGCTTCTACAGATCGGTCTCAGCTGAATGATCTGCTTCATCTGCTCTTCAGCTTGCTGCAACACCAAGCTGGACGAAGCTGCTTCACTGGATCTGCCGTGGACGGTTCCAAAAACGGTCGCAGAGTCGGGCGCCGGCGAGGCGCGCGCGCGCGCGCGTGTTGGTTTTCTATCTCGCAAAGGCGATCATTCATCTTAGCTTGTTGTTGCCATATTGCTCTCTATCTCGGTTGCTTTCCTATCTGAACCTACAGCTTCGGGCCCACTAAAGCTAGCGCCTTTTTAGCTGGTCGTTCCTCCTTGGGCTGGGGCGTTCCCTTTAGTGGACCCTGGTGCACTACTCCTATTCAGTCGGTCAAAGGCAAAGGTTTCCCGTGCTCTCCTGCTGTACGCAAGGCGGATTGGCCGACTGGGAACAACGTGCTGCTCCGAGGCCAGGCGAAGATCAACAAGAAATCCTCTGGATGTCTTTGGCAGCGCAACAAAAAGGTTGAACCTCATTGACATGGTCTTCTTGATCTCTACCATGTCACATTCCAGCTGTCAAAGATAAAGGTTAAACGTGCATTCTTCTCTAATGAGATTTGAGGTAAAGGTTAAACATGGTCTTCTTCTCCAAAAAAACTTTAACCTCATTCCAGCTGTCAACGGAGGATGTCAACGGTGCATGGAGTAAACCCCACATGTGAGACGAACGCGACATCTCGTCATCAAGACATGTCTGGTGCCTGGCATCAAGAAGCTGCACGGCAACAAAGCCCAGCAATGTCAGTGTTTCGAGAGAGAATTGCCGAATCAATCCAACCAGAAAAAAGGAGGAC
Source organism: Durusdinium trenchii (assembly GCA_963970005.1). Classification (NCBI taxonomy): domain Eukaryota; class Dinophyceae; order Suessiales; family Symbiodiniaceae; genus Durusdinium; species Durusdinium trenchii. Next base: position 360,265 of record CAXAMN010004413.1, read on the forward strand.
CAAAAGATTTGGAAGACTTGCCAGACTTGACTTGTCAGCGGTTCTCTTCATGCCTGTTCTCAACACACAACCAAATGATGAGGCTGTGAGATGACAAGTCTCCAGCGTGCTGATGTTTCGACAAGTCCCTCCCATCCGACGGGTTTGCTTTCCTGCAAGCTAGCAAAAGGAGGGCGAGGCGCTCCGCACTCTGTAACTCTGTTTACTTCGGTTGTGTCTCGCTTGCCAACAGGAACCGGGGACACTGAAAATCCAAAAACCGTCAAAACCCCAAAGATCCAGACATAGCCGGACATGTTGGCTGAAAGAATCTATCAACATTCTGGGGTGTGAGGTCTCTGCTCAAAAAAGACATAAAAAGACTGTTTTGTTCACATCCAATAAACAAAACGAAGAAAAAGGGTTCTCACTTCTCTCACTAAAAGAAGAACAAACAAAAGCAAAAATCTACCAGGCTACAAACTCATGAACACCTACCTTGGATTCTGCATCCTACTCCCTACTTCCTCCCCGATATTCATGTGGGAGGGGCTCCGTTCCTCTCGTTCCTCTCGTTCCTCTCGTTCCTCTCGTTCCTCGTTGGTTTTGGCGAGACGAGACGGCCGCCGGTCCGTCCGGCGACCGCGGCGCGACGGCCGTGGAGCGCCGGGCCCGACCACAGGTGTGGCGGGCGCAGGTGGCGGCCACAGCGGTCTTCGCTGTGACCGCCGAAGGACACCGGTCTCCGCGGGGCGTGGCGGTGGTCCTCGTGTGGGGTGGAAAGGGACGACCCAAAACTAATTAATGTAAAAAGAGAACAAAGAACAAGAGTCGTTCCCCCTAAGATGCGAAATTAACTTTATAGTCATGTGTTCCTTTGTGTGTTCTGGATGGAAAGCGACGTCTGGACCTGCTTCGCACAGTAGATTCAATATATACAAGAATTGGCGAACGTTGCGGGCGAAAGCTGATTCCCATGGGCAGCCTTGTTTACTCAACAAAATCACAGACCGAACCGACTAACCTGTCCAAGTCGAAAATCAAGCATCATCACCATCATTGCATCATCGGAAAAGAAGAAAAAAATAACATCCGTCAGTTCTCAGTTCCCTGTCTTCGCCCGAAAAGGCTCCAAGGTAGGCAGCTGCGCGCAGCGTGAAACTGCCTCAACTTCTGTGCAGAAGAGGCACTCTGAGACGAGACGATCCGCTGGACGTGACGAGAAGTCGTCGCCTTCTTCACATCCGTGGCCCTTTGGACATGTCTGCCACCATCGTCGTTTCGCTGAAACCGGCAGTGCTGATGTTTTACGGCCAAAAGTGCTGAGCATGTCATGTTCTGTCATGGAAAAGAGCTTCCGTCCTTTTCTGTTCCCTACACAGTGAATCTACTGAATCTACTTCTATCATTTCGACGCTTTTCTCACCGTCCACTTTTCAGGATCCCATCTCACACCGAAAAAGAAAACACGTCTCCTCCAGAACCGGCGCGGGTGGGTCGTATCCATGTGTTCTCCGCCGGAACCGGGGACACTCCACTCCATCTTCCGCCACCCGCGCAGACATCGGTTGGTTCCACCTCCGTCAGGTGTATTGCATCTCCACCTCCTCCGCCGCGACCATCTTTTGAGCCAAGACCGCCGCGGTCCTGGGCCCGACTGACCCGACCGGCTGCGGACCCGGACCGAGGAGGGCGGACGGTTCGTCGGGCGGGCTAGCAGCTAGCATGAGGTTGGCTCGTCCGCTAGGCATATAAGGCGGGGGTGGCTTTTTCTGGTGAAATGGCAGGATCAACTTCCTAACAAAATAGAACTAGGGATTTGTATGGATTTGTGTGGAAATGCCCGAACCCTGGAACAACCTGAACCCCACTTCGGTAGCCCAGAAAAGCATCCGCCTCCATCCGAAGAGACGGGGAAAAGCTGCGAAGTATGTGCTGTCCGAGCGGCGGCTTGAAGGAGTACCCTGAGTGTTGGACATGTGACGGAGCGGGTTTGCAAGATCAGATGCTTCTCCCAGCGCCAGGACTTCAAAATGCACGCTGATTACAAATTGTCTTGACCCGGAACTCCCAATCTGAAGCCAAACATGTCACTGTAACTAAACACCAAATCAGAAAAGGCAACAGTCCCAAACAATCTCTTCGTACCTTCCACCTGTTTCAACCTTTCAGCTGGTTCAAAGACAAACAACAAGAAGCGCCAGCTTTCAGCTGGGAGGGTTTCGGATAAGAGCGTCTCAAAAACTGCACAATGCCACAACCATGGCGAATTCTCCTTCATTCACTGTTGTGTCTGCCTAAATTCTGCCATGTCTGCATGCTAACCAAAAGCTTGCCAAGTGTCAAGGCAAACCTGTACTGCTGCCTCCCATACGTAGCCTGTTCAAGTCGGCACGTCAGGCTGTGAACTGCGAATCACTCCGGTTACGTTGGGAGTCGACGGTTGTGTCCTTCTACCACTTCGTTGGGAGGGTTCGTTGGGGCAGGAGGAATGCGGCGTGTCCTGGTTCGGTTCGTAGCGATGCCCTTTGCTCCGAACGTAGCGCCCTCTTGCTCCGTTGGTAGTAAGGCCAGGAGCCCCTAAGGGGGGTAGCATCTGACCGCTCCGTGCGAGTCGCGATGCCCTTGGTTCCGTTAGGAGCTTCATGGTCCCACCGAGATTTGCAGGTCACCACAGGTCCGCGTTCTCTGGCGGAACGCGCCCTGCCTGTCCCAGTCATCTCGCAGCGCCTGGAGTCGGTTCAGATCATCTGCTTCAGAAGCCCTGTACCCGGAAGGAAGATCACAGCTGTTCAATTGAAACTCTCCATTCATCCACGTATTAAAAAAAAAGGAGCTTCTGCAGCAACAAGTTAACAGAAGAAAGATTGAGAGCTTCTCTGAAGATGCTGATCAAACTAGCAGCTACCAGCCAGGTTGATTCCAAAGCCTGGCTGTCCCGCGCAGTCGTTTCACAAATCTTCTCGATCGGCAGTGCCAGGAAAGGCTCCTGCAAAAACCGCACATGTTGATCCGGCAAAGAAAAGGGGGCACGGTAGATGTTCCCTATCTATCAACGAGCCAAGCAATATTGTCGTACGAAAAACATGGGCTGCAAGGCCAATATCTTGAAGTGTGTGAGGGTTAGAGCCGGATTCGGACAGTAATCGGGCGGATTCTGAAACAGGATTCTGAAACTGGTGATCTCCACATCATGCGATAGCGTGTGTGCCTGTGACATCATCTTCGCAGCACATCCAAACCAACGTGATTAGCCCCCCACCCAACCCCCCCGCCCCCCCCACCCCCCCACCCCCCCTTGTCCCCATCGTGTGGTCTCGACATCACGCCAACCCCTTCATCATTCACAAAGTTGCGGAATCCTGACAGTTGCGGAATCCTAGTTTCGGAATCATAGTTGCGGAATCCTGCGCAGTTGCGGAACTCGACTTTATCCAATGTGTGAGGATGACTCAAAGTTCACTGTGGCGTGATCGCCAGCATGTGTCATTCTCCTCCAGCAAGGCAGCCACATTCTCAAGACCTGCGTCAGAAGAGTGCGGAGCTGTTTGCGGATCTCTGAGCTGTCTGCGCTTTGACAAGTCTGCGAAAGCCGCAGAAAGGATGCTCTACTCGGCATATTTTGGGGAAGAGGCAAAGAAGATCAAGGCAACAAGAAGGGAAACAAGAAAGAAAACAACTTTCTCTTCTTTTGAAGCTAGTAGGTAGGTTGGAGGCCATCGCTATTAGGTTGAGTTGGAGGCCATTGCCGTTCTCTTTCCCTCCGCAAGGCCATCTCGGGGCCTAAAAGCGCCAAGGCCACGAGCTGCTCCGCAAGGACCATCCCGGCCTCGAGACGACGAGACAGTCCAAAGAAACGAGCAAAGCAAAGAAAGGATCTATCGGATCTATCGGATATCGTCTTAAGATACAGAAAGAGGAATTTCGGAGCATTCCTGGTGAACCACCAGTGGTTTGTGTTCTTCACCTCGAAATTTTTTATGACCAGATCTTTGAACTTGTTGACGGAAGCGTGGAATCATCGGGGTTTATCGTGCACCTTGGCAAAGAGACCTCATGCTGAGGTACACTCCCTGCAAACATCATGGAAGTGGATGGCAAGGCCCCTTGAAAGACAATTTTCTGAATACCAAACAGGTGCTTGTCCACTTCCATGATTATCTCAGGGAGTGCAAGTCCAGCCGGTCAGCTTTGGAAGCAAACTGCTTGGGATTGCTGTGCACATGCTGTTTGGACTGCGGTGCTCGCAGGCAAGACTGCGATGCTTGAGCACCCTGCGGAGGATGTGCAGGATGTAGAGCAACCCTCGATATGGAAAATACCAATCATGTTCCTTTTGCTCAGATTCCAATCATGCCGAAGGGTAAGGGTGCTACAGGGCTACTGAGCGAAGCCTTGTGCAAGAAGCCTACTGAGCTGATGGACTGATGCAGATGTGAGCGTAGATGCTGAGAGGATGCTGCTTGAGGCTAGGTGTGCAAGCCTACCAAAGGCCTCGATTGGTAGAAATGGCAAAGGGGGGCTGGCAAACCACGCACCTCAAAGAATACCCACCGGCGTTCTG
>CAXAMN010004424.1:0-56940 GCA_963970005.1 Durusdinium trenchii
AATTGCCGTTAGCCAGTCCTTTTGGTCCATGACAGTTTCAAAACGAACCCAGGACGCCAGTCGAAGTGGTGCTGCCATTCTGTCACGGATGGGGATGACGTCAGGGTGACTGAGCTTAAGCTCGGACAGGAGACACCGACCATGCGGAAGGTTGCAGTGCAACCAGTGCCAGTATTTATGTTTATCAGGACCCATCCACTTGTCTGACTCCGCAACCAACGTGTATCGAAGGCGGTATGTCATCGCATTCCGGTCTGCTGGGCTGGGGTGCCAGTTGCACAAAACGTCCTCTTCCGCATGAACGAGGTGAATGTCATAACGACCAGGGGATGCGACCTCCATCAACGCTCCCAACACTCCCTTGGGCATGGCGATTGCGCCCAGCGTGGCCGATACGGGGCACTCCGGAAATAAGACACACAGAGCTAATACAATGGTGGCTCCAGTGTAACTGCCAGCACTAAACCCTTCTACATGAAACATGGAGGGGGCGTAGAGCCCTGCTGCATTTGTGCTATTCCCAATGCGCGACAAGAATGGCAACCGCATGAGGATTCGCGCAGGCTGAAACGACAAAAGCTTCCACCACAGCCCACTCAGGAAGGCAGCGTGTGGGACTCGGCGATGGGCAGGCAGTTGCCTGGAGGCCTGCAGGACCACTTGTGTTCTGCGGTACAGGGTGGCCGTTCGACCATAGGCAAGCTCTTCCCAACACTCACAAGGGTCAGTAGTATATGCCATTAACATTGCAAGCTCATGCAGACTAGTCGTGTGACCTGCCGCTGCCTCAGTGACTTGCCCGCTATATCGATCCGCGGGCGCCAAGGAGGGGCCATAGATGCAAGTCCCATTCACTCTTGGGTGAGTACAGTGAAATGCCAGAGTAGTTGGGCTGGTCAGGGTGCCACCCCCCAGGCCACCACAGTTGATTTGGATTCGCTTTGGCGGGGGCGACTCAGGGGCAGAAAGCCAGAAGCGATAGGACTGAGCCATGTGCCAGAGCATTGACTCCCAGTACGTAACCCAAGACTGTGTCTCATACATGGAGCCCAAGATAATTGGGGCGACGGTTTCGACAGGCGCCTTTTGCGGGGGGATTCGACTAAAAGCATGGCCTTGCAAGAGATGAAACTCTCGTTGATTTTCTGCAGTGAGGATGCCTATGGCTGTTTGAAACATGGTTAGAAGGTCCTCAGAAAGGTCTTCACGCACGGCTGGAATTTCTGGTTGCTTTGCAACTTCCTGCCACGGCACAAAAAGGGGCGGTGTGCTCAGCTGTGGATTCAGGGGACGTTGACACGACCGCTCCTCAGCCAGTAGACTCTTTGGCAGATTGGACCCGGACTCACGGGAGTTCTGGTCAGTGGCTGCCGTTAAGAGTGAGCGTGCGAGGAAGTCTTGCTCTGTCTCCGACATAGTGCGGGCAGACTCTACATCAGTATCCTCCTCTGTGCGTTCTCCCGGGAAAAGCGTAGTTGGGGGGGTTGCTATTGCATGCCATTGCAACAACAGACAAAACCGAAAAGCACTGTTTCCAGTAAGTGCACTTGGTCCTCCTGTGAAACAACAGCCACCGATTGGCTTCCACGACTCACAAGACCACGCAGCTGGATAATTCGGCATGCCCAAAAAGGGATAGGAAGGGTTTCCCATCCTTGGAGTGCTAATCGAGCCAGCTGAGCCGGTGCATCTAATTTTGCTTTGCCAAAGGCATGAAAGATGATCGGTCTCATTCGGTCTGGCGCGATACGACTTGCCTGGAAGAGGTGCTCACCAGGAAGGGAGACTGCTTTGCAGGGTCCCTCCAAGTGTGGCAACACGGATAAACAGCCTTGCTCGAAGGTGGCTCGAGCCCAGCTCGTTAGCCATGGCGTACGTTCTTGCCCGGCCTGAGTAAGGGCTCCTGGGTGAGCACGTTTGGGCCACTTGACGGGCGCTGGCGCTGGCTGATCACCGCTGGCCACCTGCCCACTACCCGGCATTGGCCAAAATTGAAAGCACATGTACGTGCCATACAGAGCCCACACTACTGCAAGGTCAAGCGAGTTTTCCATGGGAACGCCTATGAGCGGGGTGAAAAGGGACCCGCCTTGTGAGGCATCAGTCGGACACTCGGGCGGAGTAGCCATTGCAAGGAGCTGCTGGCGGTAGTCCTCCAACTCTTCAGCTAAGTTTCTGCCGTGGAGACTGCTTCAACCGGACTAGGGCGGTTGGCACTCCCAATGGAAATGACTAGGCCAGCATTATATTCAAGGTGCGCCTCCGTAAAAAGGAGCATCCCTACCTTGCTGTCGGCAATGTCCGGGTCAGCACGATGCCCTACGAAGTCAGGCCACCGAAACTGGCTCTCCGCCAAGGCAATGAGATCCTTTACCTCAAACAGCGTGACCGGAACGCAGTCATTGTCAACCAGCCCAAAATGCACCTTCGGAAATAGAAATCTAGCCGCCTCCAATACAAACACCTCTGCCCAATAGTAAGGGACTGCACGCAAACCATTAGCATGAGTCGCTTGTATCCATAAAACGTCGGTCCGTTCATGCTGTGGCCCGACAAGGCTCCTTCGGGCCTTCCACCATTGGGCAAATGCTGGCCAGTGTTCTACCTCCTCCGGGGCACGGTTATCCACTATGACATAGACCATGCCACATGACTCAATGAGCTCCCTGTGCAGGAGCAGGCTTGCCATGATGGCGGCCGTATCAGGGCCCTCACCTCTTCGCTCAGCCGTCGGGTATCCTGCATCTTTATCGGTCGGCTGGGACCTGACATCAGCGATTTGATAGGGACCCATATTAGTATCGAGACCAAGGAAAGACTGCGCTACAGATGGTGTACCAAGTGCTTGATATGCCTGGGCCTTCGCCTGATGGTCCGTGTGGGGACACCCATGCAAGAAGGCTTGCTGCTTCTGTTGGGTGATCCATTCAGGACTGGAGTGTAGGTAGTGAACAGTACGGACATGTTCATCTTCCGACACATCCATAATGTCCAAGTCATCCCCTGCCATGTCAACATCATCACCATGGTCACTTATCGCCCATGGGTCATATTCATAATGTGCCATGAGGACCGTGGACAAAGGTGCTCTATGTGTTATGGCAGAGGCCACCAACACCGGTTGGCTGCCCAGGCAGGTTAACAGAGAAAACCAGCCAATCTGGCTCTGTGCATCGATCTGCTGCATAGCCAAACAGCAGGCCACTACTGTGTACTGGGCTGCTCGTCGAGGAGCGACCTTTCGCCCTTTGTGAGGAGGTTTTGCGACGTTAGTGTACAGTGTACAAACACCATGCAGCAGCGCCGAGATAACTTGAGACATGCCTGTGGTACCATTCATGTTGACGGGGCAGGCAGACACAGTTAGGTCTGTGGCTCTGCTATACGCGACACCAGCAACTTTGACTGCTGTCTCTGCATTGGCTTGCCGGCCCGACTGCTGGAAAAACCCCTGCAGGTGCTGTGCACTGGATGTCCTGGTAGTGAGGACGAGAATGCTGTCACTTCCCTTTTCCTTCATCGGAAGCCATTGTTCGATCTGTTGGTACGCTGCATTGGTCGCAGCCGGCGGCGGCGCCGCTCTAGCCTCTGGACACGGGACATCATGTACCCAGTTGACAAACCGGAAGCCTGTGGCCAGCCGGTCCTCTTCCCTGATGGAGACAGTGCCGATTTGCCAGCTGCAATTCTTTACGCTGCAGAGCATGGGATAGTGGATTCCAATTAAGGGCTCGTACACCTCCTGGGCTACCCTTGCGCTCGTTGGGAGCATTATACTCCCTGGTGGACCCCTGCCAGCCCAGAGCGTTCTTCCGCTGTATTAGCCTGATGGAATTGGAACGTATGTCCTGGCCGTGTCAGGGCATACCCCCGTCCTGCAATTAGTCCTTCAGGGGTGTCAAGTTTGATCTTGCGAAGCTCTTGATAAGCCGCGTGTAGGCTGGCTCCGGCTGGCATGGGGCTAGGACAGTCCTCACTTTTTTTTTTGCACGGGTACGGGCGCTATGTGTGCCGAGAGGCACAAGTCACCTTGGATGAATTCGAAAAGTAGGAGGAGAAGATACGAGCCAGAACCAAAGAGGCCCCACAACAGAAAACCAAGCACCAAAACAGCCAAACAAACACAAAACCACCAACAGACAAAACCGAAACGGAGCTGGCTCATATCCGCTCGAAATGTGAGAAAGAAGTGAAGATCCGGAGATCTAACGCGGGAGTGAAACGGGGCAATGAATTCTAAGTTCAGGCTGCACTCAGTTCAGAAGGACCATCACATAGGAAGCTTCCTGTTTGGGTAGCGAGTATTGCAACGAAGATGTTGCGCCGCTCGGTCGTCGGTGAGCAAGACTGGATGCAGGTGTGAGGTACTTTCCAGGCCAGTTTCGGAGCCAGGCAAGTCGAAACTTATATCCAAGAGCACGGACGAGCCTATGCTAACTTTGATTTGCTCCTTGTTGGCCTACTCTGTCACGAAAGATCCTCCGGTCTGCGGGACAAAATTCCGGCCTGCTCTTTGCCTTTGCTTGAGCTTTTGTCTGACGTTGGATTTGTGTCAGGGCGAGAAGGTTGAGGTAGGCAACCGACATCACGACCTCACGACATAGGGGACTCACCGAGTCCAGACCAGGAAGTTGTGAGGTGCGTTATTGACCAAACACAGTTGTCACTGCCTCTATCCCAGATCGTGAGAGGCATGGCTCTATGGGATCGTTGGTCAAACATACGAACTTGAAAAATGACGAAAGATCACAAGAGACCTGCAGTGGGCAAGCTGTGGCTTGTAGAAAATTTGGAGGTGTTGCTACGAAGACAACCACCTCCCCCCGAAGGGGGAGGTGATGAGAGCGTGCATCCAGGTAGCAATTCCAAAACAGGACAAGCGGGAACTGCTGTGGTCTCACGGCGTAGCAAGACACGACCCACCGACTACTACAAATGCGCATGTCACCCGAAAGTTGAAGCAAGCATGGCACAGTGGGCTAGCCTCTGCAGGTTCTGCGTCTTTCCTTGGTCACGCGAGTGCACCGGAGTTCAAGACATCATGCAAGCCCCATGAACTACGTGAAACGGTGAAACGCCGCTATTCCTAGTACTAGAGAACTGTACACTGTACCACGCCCTGACCACCTCTTGGGAGGCAGCCAAGGGAGCTGGCTATCTACTCAGTTGCGATGGCAAAGTTGGCATTTGGAGTGGCAGACATAAGACTCCCTACTGATCTGCTAGCAAGCACTGAGCCGATTGGCCAAGCTACTCTGGGAATCCCATTCCCCCGACACTTATGCATGCATCGTTACCGACGTGCGGCAGCACTAAGATTGGCTTCTGCACAACTTCTCATGAAGTCCGCCCACTCTTCTTTCGCAGCATTGGGCTTGGGGAGAAGCCGAATCCATGTCGGGAGTGCCAGTTTTGCGCACATCTCGAATGCATCATGTTCTGCGTGGTGCCTCTCCAAGTTCCTTTCTTGCCCATCCGGACGAGCTTGCATAGTTGTGCGCAGCCTGCAAAGGCCTATGGCCTATGTGGTATGTATCTTCACCGAGCTCCACCTGCTGAATGCCGCTTGCGAAAAAGCACCCCTGCGGAATTCCAGCCTGTGGGGTGGTTAGCGTGTTACTATCCACCACGGCTCGCACATTAGGAGGGAGAGGTGAGCTAGCTTGGCACACTCTTCAAAGGCGTATTGGCCGATGATAGTTCCTATCGCAAGATAACTACCTCCGTCTATGATGTTCCCGACACACTCCAGCGCACAGCACTCGGAGAAAACTCGGACACCTAGCTTGACACACCCTGGCATTTCGACTACCTGCAGGGAGTAGCATCCCTGGAAGGCTGCATAACCTATCACAACTACCGTGTCCGGCAGTTTTACTATCCGCAGGGAATGGCAGTATCTCCACGCCTGTGGACTGACTGTGCAGAACCCGACGTCCAGACTGACATGACGGACACGCGCGGTTGAGTGGAAGGCTTTGGCCTCTAGGATCCCTGAGTCAGTGACAGGGACTCTAATTGCCTTCGGGCAGTCCTCATAGTCGAGCTTTTGGAGGTGCTTGTTGTTTTCCATCGTGAGAAAACAATCATGCACAACAAGACTAAAATGGTTGTTCTTCCATAAGTCTTCTTGTATGGGGTCCTGAAGTGCAATTTGGGTGTCTGCATTGATTAAGGTGAGCTCGCAGCCAAAGGTTTCGATGAGGCTGTTGCGCGGCAAGTGTTCAACTAGGTATTCCTCCAACATCTCCCACGTATGGTGAATGCTGACTGGGACCTGCGTCTGGATCACCGTGCCAGCCAGTGTGGTGAGGTACAGTCGGAGAAAGCTGTCATCATCCCAGTCAGCGTCCTGTGCCTGAGGCTGGGCCATGCTTGTTTCGCTTCTCAGGTGGATGAGGCAAACACGACGGCAGCTACCCACACCTGCAGCCTCAGCAGACAACACCTTGAGCCAATGGCTGGGCGTCACCAGCAGTGGTATCCATGCCTATCAGGTACAACATGGGGAGTACACTGGATAGGACCGACAGCTGTTGCCTAATGCTCCTCTACCCTCTAGTTCGAACAACTTCCAACAGCATCTTGGGATGCCGCCTGAGGCGCAGCTGAACTGTTTTTAGCACTTCGGTAAGTCTCCTACAGCGCGAAAGTGCGCAAAAGTGCCGTGGAATTGTCCGTGCGGTCTGTCCTACACCAGTGACTCACACCAGTGACAATAGCTGTTGCGTGATAGTTCTGTACCCCCTAGTCCGGACAGTAACAGACAGCATCTTGGGATACCGCCTGGGGCCTCACTGAACTGCTTTAAGCACTTGGATAGTACTCCTACAGCACTGAAGTGTCCCCACGGCGGTCCTGCCTTACTGGTGGCTAGACGCGGGGGTTTGCTCTTTGATTTGCTGCTCTGTTTCTTATTGGGCTGATAAATTGTGCGGTAGAAGTCAATTTCCGCCCTCGCTTCTCTCGCTTTCCGAAATTTATTGGTTACCGCATAGTAACCCGTCCGGATGACACTGTTGACGTGGAGTTCCCAACCCCGTTCAGTCTGGGCTTGCACAAAGGTTGCCGCATAGGGTTTCTTTTTGTCTTCTTTTTCCGTGGAAATATATCCCCTTTCGAAGTGCACCGTAAGCAGGGCAAGGGGGGTGATGGTGCGCGTGCGATGCTTGGACAATAGATGCCAGCTTTTCCTCGAGATGGTCATGGCCAACCCAATACGCAGCCATTTCGCTACCTGCCTATACTTGTCTGTCACAGATCGCTTTGCGAAGGTTTGCGCCGCTCTCTGTAGCAGGCTCATCTCGAAGGAGTAGCATCCTTGTCCTGTGGCCGGGACGTATCAGGGCGTTCTGTGGCTTCGCTGCTAGACCTCGGGCTAGGCCCTTTGTCTGAGGGGATCTCCCTGGCAGGTACAAGCTTAGCTGCTACTTGACTTGCTAGCCCCGGGTTGGTGATCCCGTCCTCGATCTTATGCCATAGTGGGACTTCAATACGGAAGCTAGTCTGGTAGTATGAGGCGAAGGAGATGACCTGCCCGAAACTTGCATCAAGAATTCCCTCTTCATAGGCCCTCGCCAGCGTAGGGGTCTCCGGTATTGGGGGATATTGCTCAATCGTGCATCTCCCTTCATAGACCCCAACGATGACATAGGGTTTGTTAGCAGCATTGTCCACATTATGTTTGTATCGTTTGCGGGCATCAAGCGGAACTTCCCCCAGCTTTAATGCCTCACATTGTGCAGTGACCTTGTGCACAATTTGGATTGGGAAATATATGTGCACATGGTCTATCGGGAGCTCAGGTTTGCCGAGGTACAGGCCCCGCGCAAAGGACATGACGACTGTCTGCATGAGGGCAAGTGAATTGCGTGTGGGCTCTAACGCCGGGGCAGTGCTCTCTTGTTTTCTTTCCTTGCTTGTTTTGAAGTCTGGTTCGCCTCCTGTTTCCGTTGTTTTCGCTTCGCAGCTCTTAGCACAGAAAGACAGGAGGCCATACAGCCAGTAGGTTGGGTCCGCATAGAGTGCCAAATCATCTCGATCTGTCCCAGGCAGCAGCTCCTGGCTCGGTTTGAGGAACGCCAACAGGGCTGCTAGTTGGGCGGCCATGGCACCGCAGATGGTGTCAAAGTCTTCCTTGGTGTGCCTGACTACCTCCCGGGGCAGATGTTGAAAATCCACTCCTTTGAAGCTCAGTTCCGCAAGCCTTCTGTTGAGCGTGACCCGTAAGAGGACACTGACATGGCGCATATAGACACTGATGCGCGATATAGGGGCCATTCTATGGGTAGATTGGCATACACTGTGACAGGGGGCGCTAAGGGTGGCTGATCCGGCTCAGCGGCTTGCGAGGCTGCGGGTGTGGATGCCTTGGCAGTTCGCCAGGGCAGGCTGGGGTAATGGCAGGCCCCTTCCTATCACCTGCTTCTCCGGTGGGGGATGTGTCTAGCTGCTCATTGGCTTGATAGCGGGTAGAGGCCGCGGAACAAAGAGATTCTGCCGACTGGGAGTGGGCCTCTTCCTCCGTCACGTGGTGCCCACTGGAAGACAAGGAGGATGAGTCATTGACCTCCCAGACGCTCGCTTCGTCGTGCTCCTCCTCCTGCTCGACTACTGGGTCTTCAGTTGCTACTTCCTCTTCCTTATCCTCTGCTCCATCGTCTACTTGCATCTGTGAGTCGAGGCTGCTGACTTCGTGCACAGGTGTCTCATCGCCACCGGTAGGAGAGGTGACTGTAGCAGCTGACAGCGCTGTAGGCTCTGAAGCCTGGGTGGGGGAGCTTTCAGCTTCTTCCCTCTGCTGACCGAGACTGGACGGTCGGGACGGTCTTGCTCGCTGTCGATGCTGTCTGGCGATGGGAGGAGGCTCGGAAGCGCACCAGTACTGGGATCGACGAGGCCTTCCGTGACCGGGCTGCCAGCAGGCGTGTCATTGGCGGGAGACTGCGCGTCCGCCAAGTGTGTGCTCGTCGAGGTACCCGCTTCAGGGCGCCAGTAGCAGCCATGTTGGAGCATCCCTGGTGCCGGGGGCAGTAGCAAGGAGGAGTCTTCCCTATCGAGCTCCGGTTCACTCCGCCATGCATCATAGAAGTAAATTTTATGCAGTGCCTCAAAGTGATAGAGCCTCGCCTTGTTGGCTGCATCACTTTTGCCCGGTGGATGTTGTGTCGGGGACGACTAGCCAGTCAGGGTTGGAGAGCCCATCTGCCGCATACCCAAACAGCAGTCCGCTGCCATGGAGAGGATGGGTTTGACTCAGGAGCTGGTTTTGTTCGCCTTGTGAGAGGCAACTTTGCGCCGTGAGGACTAGTCTGAGGCGCCTCACCTTTCCATTGTAATGCTCCGCAAGGCACAGGGGGGCGGGTCCCTCCCATAAGGGGTGCGGCTCTGTGGCCTTGAGGAAGGCGGCAGTCTCAGCTTGGACGTCTGGTTTGCCGGTTTCAAAGGTCCCCGCAACATGAGCTACGCTGGGTGCGGTGTTGCTAGTGTGCAAGGTGCAAGCTCCATGCAGAAGCGCGGCAATAACTTGTGTGGCGCCCTCAAGGCCATGCATGTTGAGCGGGCACGCTAGCACGGTGAGGTCCGTGGCTCTGCTGAGGGCGACATTGGCCCTGGTGTAACATTCTTTGTCGAAGTCTGACCTGTTGGAGTGGCCACTGAGAAAGCTGGATTGGCCATGCAGGACAATACAGTGCTTGGCAGTGGCTCCTGCAACCTTGACCGCTGTTTCTACATTGGTGTTGCGGCGGGACTGATGGCAGAAGCTGCGAAGGCTATGGGCACTTTCCTTCCTGGTTGTCAGGACAAGGATGTTGTCTTGTTCTTCTTCTTTGACTGGTAACCAGGACTCTATTTGCAGGTAAACAGCTCTGTTGAATTTCATAAATCGCGCTTTATATCTGGGATAAATATACAGAAAAAACATAAGTTTGGGGATAGGGTTGCTAAAAATAACAGAGCCTCTTCCAAAAGGATATGACGACTGTGCGTCACCAGCCTTGCGAAACCGACGCCAGCAGTTAGAACGTTTTCGTCCCAACTCCACGAGCAGAAATTGCTATGTTTTTTGGAAAAAACTAAAACTCCACAACCGTGGGACACCTAATGGAAAAAAGTATAAAGGGGTTTCAAACAATCTTATAACTCGGAAAGTGTGTGACGTCCTTGTCGAAAATAGTTATGATGCTTTTTGAAAAACACTATAACTCCAAAACCATGGGACACCTGATGGAAAAAGTTGTAGTTGTTCAAAAAATCTTATAAGTCGGAAAGTGTGTGACGTCCTTGTCGAAAATAATGAACAAAACTATAACTCCAATTGCTTGGGGCACGGGGCACCTAATGGAAAAAAAATATTTTTTTTTTCAAAAAAACTATAACTCGGAAAGTGTGTGACATCCTTGTCGAAAATAGTTATGATTCTTTTTGAACAAAACTATAATTCCAGATCCGTGGGGCACCTAATGGAAAAAGTTATAGTTCTCGGAAAGTGTGTGACGTCCTTGTCGAAAATAGTTATGTTTTTTTGAAAAAACTATAACTCCAAATCCGTGGGACACCTAATGGAAAAAGTTATAGTTTTTTTCAAAAAAACTATAACTCGGAAAGTGTGTGACGACCTTGTCGAAAATAGTTATGATTTTTTTGAAAAACTATAACTCCAAATCCGTGGGGCACCTAATGGAAAAAAATAGAGTATTTTTTCAAAAAAGATCTGAAAACTCGGAAAGTGTGCGACGTCACTGTCAGAACCGGTTATGTTTTTTTGAAAACATTCCTCGCCGTTGCATTGTTCGGAGCAGCTGCGCAAATGCTCGTGGAAGCTATGATCCCTCTAAAAAGTTATATTTTTTTTGAAAACAAGTATAACTTATGATTCGCTAAGGCATGTATTGACGCCTTCTATTTTTCAAGGAATTACTAGTGATTTACTTGAGACAGCTACATGACAATTTGTGATCAATATGCTCAGGTACCAACTAACAAGAGACAAAAACAAACAAAATGTGTTGAGTCATCTGCATGCCCTGGTGAATCATAAGTTATAAAATATTTTGAAAAAACTATATTTGTTTTTCCATTGGGTGTCCCACGAATTTGGAGTTATAGTTTTTTTTAAAAATCATAACTATTTTCGACAAGGACGTCACACCCTTTCCGAGTTATAGTTTTTTTTGAAAAAACTATAACTTTTTCCATTAGGCGTCCCACGGATTTGGAGTTATAGTGTTTTTCAAAAAAAATCATAACTATTTTCGACAAGGACGTCACACACTTTCCGAGTTATAGTTTTTTTGAAAAAACTATATATAACTTTTTTCCATTAGGTGTCCCACGGATTTGGAGTTATAGTTTTGCTTAAAAAATCATAACTATTTTCGACAAGGACGTCACACACTTTCCGAGTTATAGTTTTTTTTAAAAACTTTAACTTTTTTCCATTAGGTGCCCCACGGATTTGGAGTTATAGTATTTTTCAAAAAGAATCATAACTATTTTCGACAAGGACGTCACACACTTTCCGAGTTATAGTTTTTTTAAATATAATCTTTTTCCATTAGGCGCCCCACGGATTTGGAGTTATAGTTCTTTTTTAAAAAAACATAACTATTTTCGACAAGGACGTCACACACTTTCCGAGTTATATTTTTTAAATAGTTTTTCCATTAGGTGCCCCACGGATTTGGAGTTTTAGTTCTTTTCCAAAACACATGGCAATTTCTGCTTGTGGAGTTTGGGACGAAAACGTTCCAACTGCTGGTGTCGTTTTCGCAAGGCTGGTGACGCACAGTCATCATATCCTCTTGGAAAAGGCTCTATCGCGTTTAGCAACCCTACCCCAGAACTTATGTTATTTTGTATTATTATCCCAGACATGAAGCGTAATATACAACACCTGGTGTTGTTTTGCAGCAAAATTTTGAACCAAACATGCGTCATCCCCCAGCACTGCTTGCAGCTGATCAATTCTTTTACTTGGGTTTTGCTCTTCCCATAGCACTTTACATCCGGCATTGGAAGCACAGTTCGTTAATCCACCAAAAAGCTACCCCCTACCTTCTACAGGTGATGTTGAATGCTGTCCGCATTGCTGAGTACTTATGAAATATTTCTGCCAAAAGCGCACCTTATTTATGAAATTTAGTAAACAGCTCTGGTGGATTCTGGCGGGGGGTCAGCCCGGGCAGCCTCGCGAGGGTCATGGTGAATCCATTGCACGAACCTCAGCCCAGTGGGCTTCGCCTCGCTTTCCCGTATGGAGCCTGTTCCTATCTGCCACCGCCCATTCTTGTAACGACAAAGCATTGGGTACTGGATTCCTATCAGGGGTTCATAGACTTCCTGCGCGACCCGTGCACTGGTCGGAAGCATCACGCTCCACTGATGGACGCCAGACACTCCTGATCTATCCGAGGCTACGCTGGCCTGATGGAATTGGTAACAATGCCCTGGCCGCGTGATGGCATACCCAAGGCCAGCCAGGAGGCCTTCTGGCGTACTGAAGTTGACTTTTCCGAGGTCTTTGTGGGCTGCTTGCAATGCAGCTCCGACCGGAGTGAGGCAGGGACAGTGCTCGTTTGTGTGCCATTGGCGCCCAAGCCGGCCATGACTTGCTTCTTCTGCAGCTTCTGTCAGCTTGTCAAGGGGAACCTCAGCACTGCTATGTAGGAGGCTGCATATAACTGCTGGTAAGTCATGTGGCATAAACCAGCGATGCGCAGCCAGAAGGCCAATGGGAGCTTTGAGGAGCAAAGCTCTATGCTCCCTCAGATTGTCGGCAACACCTCCGGGACTTTGTTTGGGGTCGCCAAAGAGCAGTCGAGAAACGGCTGGCGCGGGATAGCCGGGACAAAGGCGGACTTGAGGTCCATGTCCTGTTGCGCTTCTTCACCTACCAGAATGTCAACTTGTTCCATGTGTACTCTCAACGACGAATGCATGTGTGCCTTTTGTTCCCACACCAAGCCAGTGGTTGCAATGACAACTTTGGCTTTAGGGATAGCCCCTGAGCAGTACTGCATGGCCAGGTCATACCTGGTGCTGGCTGCATCAGCCGCGTTTTCCTCTCGCCCTACTGCTCTTACGAAGAGTTTGGCTTGTTCATCGTCTAGTGCTAACGAAGCTAGGAGCTTGGTGATGGCACGACCAGCAGGGTTTTCCTTATGGACTACTCCGATCTTAAGGTTGGTTGTCAAAGCCAGCCAAGCCAGAAGGAAGGTAAGGGAGCGTGTCTTCCCCGCACCAAAGACCCCTGCAACGGCCAGTGTAGACCGCCCTGTTTGAAGGGCGGCTGCCAAGGAGAGTGCCACCGACATGATGTGGGCACTGTCAGTGCGGGCTGCCTTGCACAGCTTCATGCCTATAACAGTAGCTGACGGACAATACCTTGGGGCATCGCCCGTTATCAGCAGTGCAAACAACGAGAACAGGCTTTGCTGAAGGGCCTCAGCACCATCGAAATGATAGGAAACTGGACACGAGTAGGGTATCCCCAGTGCAGTGGTTTTATGTTCAAGCGGCATAGTTGCCATTTGCAAGAGGTGGTCTGCTGAGGCCGTGTTGCCTACTTCGGCCAAGTTGAGGATGCGCAGCGGTGTGGTAAGGGGGGTAAGTGTCCGCATACAATAGGGGAGACCCCACTTGGCGTCAATGTTAATGCCAAGCTCACTACGAGATGGCAGTGGGGCAAAGGCCTCTGGGACTGGGATCACGGCTATGACCCATGCCTTCGGGCTGCTATGCCGAGCCGTTGACTCTTCAAGGGTTTCTCCCCCCCCTTGTTTAGACTTCTTTTTGGGTTGTGCTGTATACTCTAAGAGGACCCCGAGCAGGGTAAACGCCTCTGCTTCTTCTTGCACCACAATGCGATAGACCTTACCAACCTGGCAGCCGACATGTATCTTATCTGACAGCATCCTGGATAGCTGGAGGTATTGTTGCTCAGTGGGTTCTTGCGCACAGAAGGCTGCCGCTCTAGAGTGGGCCGGGAAGGCGATGCGGTATTCGTGCATGCCTCGCAATCCTTGGGCTATCGGAGTCACGTGGACTACCGTGGCCTCACGGCGGATGACTGGGCTGGTCCAGAGTTGAGTTGCCAACTGTGCTCCCTCTGCAAAGGGAAGTTGCGGCAGGAAAAGGGCAAGGATGACAAAAACTTCCCGGTAAGGGGATGGGCTGCAATAGGTCTCTTGTGACTGCGGTGAGCCATTCAGCACAGTCGCTTTGCTGAGCGCCTCCTACTCGGAAGTTGCGTAGGAGGAGAGCCTGCGCCTCCTTCATTGAGGTGACGCCTTGATCCGGCACACACTGGTTTAGCAGTTTCAGTAGTGCATCATCTGGGAGGTGGCGATAGCCGTGCTCCATTTTCGTCTGTCCATGACTGTTTCGAAGCGGACCCAGGAGGCGAGCCGCAGCGGTGCGGCCATCCTATCTCGGACAGGTATGACGTCAGGGTGACTCAGCTTGAGATCAGTCAGGTTATGCTGCCCTTGTGGGAGCTGGCACCCCCATCCATTTATCGGATCCGCCTACCACCGTGTAGTCCAGCCTGTGCGAGACTACATGCCGCTCGACCTGATTGGGTTGCCAGTCACATAACATGTCCTCTTCCGCACGGATAAGATGGACCCGGCATCGGCCAGGGATGGCCGCGGTTTGCAGAAGAGCAAATACCCCTTTTGGCATCGCCACTGCTCCAAGTTTGGCGGAAAGTCGACATGCTGGAAAGAGCCTGCGAAGGGCTAGGAAGATGACTGCTCCCGTGTAGCTGCCTGCGCTATATAGCCCAGCTGCACTAGTGCTACGGCTGCTTCGTTGCAACAGCGGGAGGCACGCAAGTATTCTTTCCGGCTGCAACGCTAGGAGTTTCCACCAGAGTCCATTAAGAAATGTCACACGCGGTAATCTCCTGTGCGCCGGCAAGAGCCGCGCTGCTTCTAGCATAATTTGAGTTCTCCTATAGAGCAGTGATGCCCGGCCGAACCCAAGCTCTTGCCATCGCACACATGGCTGCATAGTGAGCGACATGAGCATAGCGAGTTCATGGAGGCAGGTAGTAGCACCCGCTGCGACTCCTGTGATTTTCTCCCCCGGCCGGTCCACAGGTGCCAGCGAGGGACCATAAACGCAAGTGCCGTCCACTCTCGGATTTGTACAATGAAAGGTTGGGACGTCCGATCCGCCCAGGGTGCCTCCTCCAAGGCCTCCGCACTGGATCTGCACACAGTCAGGAGGAGGGGCAATCGTGGTTGTGAGCCAGAACCCTTGATGTTCAGCCATGTGCCTGAATACGGATGCCCACAGGCGGGTCTTTTCTATACTTGTTCCATGGACGTTCAGGATCAGGGGTGCTAGGGTCTCCACTGGTTCCGGCAGAGTCGGGATGGACGCAATTGCCTCTCTGAAGGCCACATGGAACTCCTGCTGCTGGGGTTCCGGATGGAGGCCAACTGCATGCAAGACCCCATCGTGCAGATTAGGTAGCGGTGCTGCTTGCACTTCTGGGATTCCGACTCGCTTGGCAACCGTATTCCATGGGACGAACAGGTATGGCGCATGCATTTGAGGATCTGGCAGTGAGGGATGAGAGCGATTTGCCGCCTGTGACCCACACTCTTGGATTTGTTTCCCGTGGGGGTTCTACCGGCTCTACGTCAGGGTCTGCTGGAGTACCACGCCCCAGGGGTGTATGCTCAGTGTTTTGTGGAAGTAGTACACAAAGGGCATCTTACGGGTGACGCCAAAGCCATTCGAGTACCATTTGGCACGACTGATAGAATACTACCTCAAGCGTTTTCCTTCCACACGGAAGTCCGACATGTCCAAGTTGAAGCAGGCGTCCGGGTTGTGGGGGATGCTGCTTGGAGGAGCTGTCAGCGACTGCAAGTGGTCCACTTGCCAGACACAGTCGTCTGCCTGCGGCGCGGGGTGTTTCGCAGATGTTATCTTTTACGTGCTGTGATGGCCCCCGGGTGCAGGCAATTCGGCGTTAAGGCTTTCGAGGCATGTTGCTCATTAACACAAATTGGGGCGACTCAACACCCTGGTAATCAGTTAGCCCCTCAGGCACAATTTCGGCCTCGAGCTTTTGAGAAGTGTACGGCCCTGCGTCACCTCAACATGGAAAAGACAGAGTATGACCCCGCTAACCCAAACAGATGCTTGCCTGCATGCTGTTTCCTGGAAGCAGGAATTGTTTCGCTCTCCCTGCCGCCAAATTTTAATTGGGTTGGGCCGGCAGCCTGTGCACGTTGCCAGCAGTTGCAGATCGTTGACCTGTCTCGAACAGACACAATTGAAATACTGGGCTCGACTTTTGCGCACTGCTCGCAATTACAGCAGCTCAGACTTTCTCGAAACTTGCGCATAATAGAACAAGAAGCTTTCTTCCAGTGCGCCTCACTGCAAGAGGTCTGCGCCCCACCATCCCTGCTTTGCATAGCGAGGCGTGCTTTTGCAGGTTGCGCGCAACTTCGCGCATTCTGTAAAACGGGGAAAAGCACGACTTGGAGAGGGACGTATGCCTGGATCAATGCCTTTGACAAATGCGAGCAACTAGACAAGCCCACGTGGCTCCGTTTCTTGCCGCCAAATGCCAAAGACCAGTGGAGAGAAGATTTTACAGAAGCAGTACCCTAGGGCTCATGAACGCTCAGTCACATAGTGTCTGCATAAAGGTTTCTTCTCCCACCTTTTGAGTGCTCGCCAGTCTTCGACGACCAAATAGAGTCACTATTTTGCCCTCATCATGTACGATTTTGTGAGCCCACCGGGATGAGAGCCTTAGCTCCTTGTCCCTGGCAGGCGGGTGGTAGCAGAATGGTGATGGAAGGCGCCCAGGGAGAACCTTAGTTACTCATCTGCGGCGGCCGAACCATAGCCAATCTTGTACAAAGATGGCACAAGAGCCATGCTAGGGTAGGTCTTCAGTTTCACCTGTCTCACACGGGCCTTGCGCGTAGTAGGATGGTGTCGTTTCATGCACACCATTTCAAGAATGAATCCCCCCTTTTGGCACACGTGTGGGAGCCAAGGGGTGCGAATGAGACCTCCCTTGTGGGAGGGAACACAGCGCCTTCGTCAGCAGTCCGTTCGTTGCACTGCCCCCACTGCCAGACTCATGATCTGCCTCTCACTTCGCTCGCACAATCAGTTGTATAGGTTGTGCCACGAAGAGGGAATTTTCCTTGGCTTGCCTGGCTTTTGCAACCTCTGACCCCTTTGGCAAATGTCATTACTGCTGATCTCCATCCTTGGCCTTTTGCAGGAAGTCGCAATACTCCGAGTGCCACTCCTAGTAGTGGCTAGGGCGATCATACCTTGACAACAGAAAGAGGCCACATTTGATTGGCCGCTCAGAGACTTTACCCACACTCAGATGCACTTGGCATTTTCGTAGTGAATTCAGGCCCTTAGATAGTATGCAGCCACTCTTCTCACCTGTCTCACTTCCGTACAGAGGAAACACTACCAGCTTTGATGGGGTTCTGGTCGTGGCCTGGTTGGTTTTCTTGTTGTGGTTTGGTTTTGTTGTTTTGGGGTTTTGGGTTTGGGTGTGTTCTGGTGTCTTTTTCTCTCATCATCATGTAGTGTTTCCTATCCTTCAATGATGACCTGGGCACACCGCCCACATGGCGTCCGCACTCGTGGAAAAAAAAATGTTCATACTGGTGGCGCAATTCATGATAGACCGCGGTCGGGTCACTGGCACTCATGAAAGGTCATGTCAGAGTGACTAAGAGACTTCTGGACCTCTGCAGGAACCGCGAATGGCTGCGGGCGTCGCCAGATCCGGACCTTTTCTGGTTGGCACAAGGGGCGAAAGCTTCCTGACAATATGGCGTGATCTGGGAAGGCCTCATTGTCGAGACGAACCGCCAGCAAGAGATCACGCAACTTAGGAGAGACGAAAACAAAATCCTTGCGTGTGGAACCTTTGCATGTGGCTGCAGGGGTGAGGTTCCACTTGATGCAAGCGAGATCTTGGAGATCTACGAAGCCTTGCCGTTTCCACAGCTAAATCTCTTGCAAATGATGCATTTCCTGACTGAAGTCTCCTGACACACAACGTGGTCGAGTGAGGTGGACCACCTGACGTGTAAGCTCTTGTAACAGGGCCTCTGTGCGTGCCCTGACAGGCTTCGTGTTTGCGAGGAAGGCTTCTCCGTAAACAACCCCTCCTGTGATCCACTGGCCACAGACCCAAAATTTTGCTGCTGCAATGCGTGATGTGGCAAAAAGGTCGGGTTGCCATCCTGCGACAATGGATCGACAAGCGAACGACGGCACAAATGCCACCCCGGTCTGCTTTCCTCCGATCGCGAATTTGGCATCAGTCTTAAAGGGCGCTGGGTGGCCCGTGAGCAACTTGCGAGGAGGGGACAAAAGTTTCAATTCTCTTCGAACCTTATGCTCACCTGCTCTCACTGATGGCGAAAATACCTGGAGGCAGATCCTTGATGCGGTCACTCTTAAACAGGAGTCCACTCGGGTTTATGGCTCCAAGAGACCATTCACCGGCAAGCGCCCCAGTGGCATCCGGACATGGACCTGGTACAATGGCTTCTCCAATTACGACGCGATCCCATTACAATGACCCTAACGAGGTATGACACGCTGACATGACGTGGTCTATCATAAGGTCGGACACGCTGCTCCTCCGAAACAGGGAAGAGAAAACGTGCATCAGTGGCAAATGCAACCCACTTGCGATGGGCCAAGCTCGGATGATTAGGCATCGGCACGGTGCACTGAACTGGAGTCCACCGCCGACCGAGCCGGAGACAATTGAAATAGGTATCTCTGACATTATCGCCCCCATCCAGTGGCTGTGGTGCGGCGTGCATGACCCCAGGGCACGATGCAACCAAACTCCAAAGCGGAGTGGAGGGCATGCCTTGTGGTGCACATGGAGCCGTCTCAGGTAGACGACCCAACCCTTCTGGCCGTGTCGGGGTTCTGCTCACCACAGCGCAGACCATCCTAGGAGGAAGCATTGGAGGAAGTGCAGTCGAATCTTGTCGTGAAAGAAGTTCTACAGCACCCCACGCATGAAAGGCGGATGGCATGAGACCCCTCTCTCTTGTTCCACCCAAACTCTGCACCTCCAACCCAAGGGCAGGCCCAGGCCGAAATTTGGCAACGGTGGCAGTTACATGTCCAATGCAGGAAGTCGCACCTTGGTGGCGAAACAATGGAGATACCGCTGCGAGCAGTTGGAGGAAGCTGCACCAACCCTACATCAAGCGAAGCGCTAGGCCGGTCGAGGCCAGAAGCATTCCCTTCATCCTCACATGACATGCCTCCAAACTTCAAAACATAGGCCTCGGTCAATGGTCGCCTGGTAGGACCTAGAACTGGATTCCCGACATCCTTGGCAATGACTTTATCCCTTATCCGATTGGATGAATCTTCGAAAATGGTACCATCTGGAGGTATGAACACAAAGTGGTGCTTGGCAGGATCACCTAGTGTGGGACTTCTGAGAACCTTGGGCCACTTGGTACAAGGCATGGCAATGAGCCGACCTGGGCTGTTTAAAGCAACCTCGTGGCCAGGCATGCACGTGCTCTTAAAGTGGGGAGCATGTCTGCCACATGCGGCCTCCAATCGACAGTATGGGTGGACTCTGTGCAACCGACTTTTGTGTTGGGAGGTGAAAGAGGATTCGACCTGATCAAAGTCTGCCAAACCATGCTTGCATCTCCACAGACTCACAAGGAGTCGAGGGGGCCCAACTGGTCCAAGATGCCCATCCCTAGGTCTCGGTGCCACTGCAATATCCTGGAGACATTTCCACGGAAAGGCCAAGGTGCAAAGGATTGGCCCGTCTGGAAGACCGTCCTCGCCACAACCTTGGGTGGGCGGAGCTGCAAAGGCTTTGCGAGTGCAATGCTCAACTGTGTCAGTGGAGGAACTAAGCCATGGGTAGACCTTGTGCAATCGACTGTTGTGCTGGCTAAGGAAAAAGAACACACGGTCAAACCAGGCCGCGTTGACAAGTATTTTGTCCTCAAGAACGGCAGATATATTTAATATATCTGTTTTCAAGCCTCTGTGGTGCCGAAAGTGCGGCCCAGACCGGGCTGCATCGTCAGCATCTTCTGCACCCATGCTCTTGACTGCTGAGCCATGCTGCTTCTGACGGGCCAAATGAGCCCCCGGAGTCGACAGCTGATGAAAAACAAACCTCAAGGCAATGTGAAATCTGGGCAGGGCACTCAACGGCTCGAGAAGCCAAAGTCCTAAAACTGCCATGGAGCTCTCCAATTGGGTTCTCCAAGCCATGCTGGCTCGGTGCGGTGATCTCACCTCTATTACTGAGACGCAAAAGCTCAGAATGCCTGCCTACGACAAACCCACACATGTCGGTGACCATGCAGAGCCATTTGTGGGCCTGGAGGATGGAAATATGCTTGTGTAGCATAATTCAAAACTTTCCTCCACCAACACTGGGTCAACTTGCCCGGCCTACTTGGAGAGGCAGTCTCATCGCCCAGGATGGGCGAAAAGGCAAAGGCTGTGCATGCGTCTTGTTCATCCAGGGTGGCAATGAGACCATGCCTATGGTGGACTTTGTGCAATCGACGCTTGTGCTGGCTGACGAGATGAGGCCGGACATGACCGAAGAGGGCCCGCGCAACCAGAAAGTCAAATGTCAAACAGTAGACCTGCACGAATGACGCAGCTTTGCCAAGATGCACAGCCCCTATTGGCATCAAAGCTACTGCGCGAGAAGGACCTAAACCATCACAATTGGAACCGATTCGAACAAAGTTGGTGGGAACAAAGGACTCACACAATGCCCATATTAGGGCGGGAAACCCAGTTGACAATGCCGAAGCTCTTGAACCACCAAGGAGCCCCCAAAATGGAACCACAAAGTCTTGCTGACAGTGCATGGAAGCTTCATTTCCCCTGCTGAAAAGCACATGCCTGTCAACGGCCAACTTACGCAAGCAAGCGGCAATGCTGAGTCGTGGGTGGACCCTGAGCTTCAAACGAATGTGCCGGCAAAAGTCAAGGGGCCCAATGCAACCATGGAAGGACAAGGCAGTGCACTCTTGACTGCCCCTAAAGGCGAACAGCCCTGAAGTCACCATGTCCCAAAGATGAGCCCTCGGAGGCACCAACTCTACACGGAAGGCAACAATGCCGGCGCGGGAACCCTGCGGGGTCGAACGCAAAGGAAAGCTCTCAATTGTGAACAGGCACGACTTCGGAAGGTTCCTGGTGCAGGTCACTGGAGTTGGCGGACTGGAACCAAGGACCACCCTGCAACCCTTAGCAAGCCAAAAGTCCTGTCAGCTGTCGACCTACGCTGAAAGGCCACTTGTTGGGGCTGGCGGTAGACCTTGTGCAGTCGACTCTTGTGCTGGCTATCGAAAAGGGGCCGGACATGGCCAGGTTTGGCGACCACTGCATGTCCCTGGTGCCTCAGAGAAGTGGGTGAAGGCTTCACCTCAGCCGCTCTCAGATACACCTTGTTGACCATCAACATTGTCTGGATTTCCAAGTGGTTCAATCTGAAACAAAGCTGCGGCTGACACGGATGGAAATATGCCTGTGCAGCATAGTTCAAAGCTTTCCTCCACCTACACCGGATTGTCCCGCCTGACCAACTTGGAAGGAAAGTCACGTCACCTCGGCTGGGCGAAACGGCAAAGACGCTGCGCGTGTCTGGTTCATCCAGGGTGGCATTGAAACAGAAGCCATGACTGTGGTAGACCTTGTGCAATCGACACTTGTGCTGGCTGACGTGGGGAGGCCTGAAGCGGTCGAAGAGGGCCCATTCAATCGGTATTTTAAATTGCAAACAGCAGACCTGCTCGAACGGTGCAGCTCTCCCATGATGCATAACCCCAGTCCCAGTTGGCATCAAAGCCACTGCTCGAGAAAGACTTGAACGATCATGATTGGAACCCGTTTGTTCAGATTTAGTGGGGGCCTCAGACCCAAATGAAGCCCATCTTGGGATGGGAAGCTCAGTCGGCGAAGCTAAACCATGATCCCAGGCCGAACACCTACCACCCCGATCTCGGATGCTCTCAAGGCATTGGACAGGACACACGAGGCAGAGAAATGCCAAAGTCCTCAGGCTGCCTAAACCCTTGCGTGGACCAACTTTACGACTACTGGAAACACACTTATGGCATGAGCGAGATGAACTCCCCACAGGTATGCCCTGATGCATTCCGTTCATGCAACCCCTACTAAACAAGTTTCCAAGGCTCAACTGACGACGAAAACCCTGGCCAAGCAAAGAGCGGAGATAAAATCACCGGCGCAACATACGATCAAAACCCAGAGGCTCAGGCATCTGCTGATGCCCTGCCGCACCAGTCACTCTTTCGAATCTGGCGTCACAGTGGTGCAGCGGAGACGCTTGGAGAGCATGTTGTCTAGCTCTTGCAGGTGGTGCGTCAACTTGGCCTCAACTGCATTTTCGACCGATCGTGCGGTGGCTTCTACCTTAGAGGTCAGCGATGACACCTGAGTGGCGATGGCTTGCGTTTCAGCTGTTTGCCTATTTTGGGCCTGGGTCAATTGTTGGACCTGCGTTTCAAGCTGCTCGACTCGGGTCATCACATCCATGTCCATAGAAACATCATCACTAGATTCAGAGGCTTTGACCGAGACCTTAGCTTCCAAGGTTGCTGCAAAGGCATCTAGGTGTGCCTGCGTCACATACCTCGTTTCTGCTGGCGGAGGCTTAGACGACTGAGCCCAAGGATCATGGACTTGCAATGGATCTTGGGCACCTGCAGACAATGAGTCACGTGTGCGTTTGGAGGCTACCAAAACTGGTGCAGGACCCGATGCGACGGCCTGTGGCAGATCAACTCTGGTCAGGAGGACATCTCCATGGCTCAAGGAATACACAGTGGCTGGGAAAAGGTCCAGCAGCGTGCAAACTCCAAACCAGACCAGAGCCATCGGGGGCCTTGCCGGTTGTGTGCAATGCTCTTGCCTTCCAACCCCACTCATCAATGATCTTTTGGACTGATTGTTTGGAGGAACCCCATGGCAGAGGCCCCATGCACCAAGTCTGCTTGTTGGGTCCCAACATGACAGCCTGCTCTTGACGGACGGTGGCATGAACTGCTTCAGCATCACCAGCTGACACCCGAAGACCGTACCTGTGCCCCACACGAATGATGGCGGACGGCTCTTTGATGGCGGCTTGCTCAGCTTGGGCCTCTCTCAACGACTTTCGCGGAAGCCAGACCGTGTAGTGATTGACATCATCTCTCTTCCCGTCAGGTGCTCTGATCTCGATGTAGCATCCATGCGATCCCGACTGCTTCAACACCGATTCAATTGCCGAGGTCCTGAACCGAATGCAACGCATGAAAACATCAGCAGAGTTTGGCGCCTCACGACGGAACTTGAGACTAATGAAATCCCTGTTCCAGACATCCATGATCATATCACTTTCCTCTCGAGAAGCTGGATGGAACTTTGGACAAACGCACGATGGCTCTCTGCATGTCATCAACTGCGGGAATATTAACGGGCGCAGCGATGATCTTCTCCCATGGAGTCGGGCACTCATCCCTAAACATGGCAACTTTGACAACCACGTTGGAGACTTCCTGAATTCGCAGAGGCTGATCGGGAACATTGCGCTCAACGAGGATGGCACCTTTTGCAGAAGCAGTGCGGAGACCAGCATTGGCTCCGCACGCAAACCACAGGAAAGCGAATGAGCTCCCCAAACTTATCCAGCAAGTACTTGCTAGGCGAGATGACTAGCAAGGCCAATCCTTGGGACGAAAGCCCTGGTTTGCCAATGTAGGGACCAAGATCCTCTTCATGCCCAACAACAACGCCTGCTGCAGTGGGAGAGATCTGATTGATTTTCAGCTGAGGAAGCTCACCTCCATTCTGCTGCCGAAAGACCCCTGGAGGAATGGCGATGTCAGCTGGATGGATCGAAGTCAGCTCAGGCAATCAGCGGGATCAAATTCTGAATCAGCTGCTCGGGCAGTGAGCCACATGAACGTCTGAAAGCCACAATCATGAGGAAATTCCTGCCCCATGGCGGAAACATGCATGAAGTGCTCGACCCGTGTTTGCTGATCAAATAAAGAAGGCCACAACGAGGCATCAGCTTGCGTGACGATGAACCTTGTTTTGCCATGGGGAGCCTGGTGAACGATCACAGGCATCCAATGTCCATTAGCCAGAATGGCCGAAACGATGCCAGACTCATCAAGAGCGCCCGAAACTTCAGAGAGCCAAGCTGCCGAAATGGTCGGCGCAGAGGCCAAATCCTCAATGATCATTGGAGGAACCCAAGGCATCTTGAAGGTGGTAGACACTGTGCGGATGTAGAATTCCATCTCATCAACTGCAACTCTGGCACCATTGGCAGAAAGCCAAGTGATTCTTGAAGTCATTGCCTCAGGGATTTGATCACTCTCAGTGTACACATAGAAGCTTCCTGGATCAAGCAATGCCTCATCAGTCAGGCGACAGCCCAAAATATCGAATACTTGACCCCTGCACCCTGAGATGGCGGTTTCAGCTCTCAAGAAGCTGGCAACTGAAATTGTTCCCTTGGTCTTGATTGCTTGAACACTGTTGTCACATACACGGATAATGCTGATCGACGAATCAACGAACTCCTCTGGTGCACTAGCACGAACGAAAGGCTTCAAGACTCGGGCATGCGAAACCCCATCCTGCGAAATTGGCTCTCTAGGAATTGGGATCACTGATGCTGATTGCAACTCGGACGAATCCCCTGATCGTGGCACAGGGGTAGGGGCAGGATCCTGCAACTTACGCTTGGACATCCTAAAGCCAGAAATCGCTCCTGTGGCCTGAAAATGATGATCAGGCAGCGGGAGGATGGAGTACTTCACTGTCGGAGAGATCACCGTCAGCACCAACCACCAACGTTTCCTCTTGGATGGCCACATGGAAGACAGGTCCATGATCGTCTCGCTTTTCTCATATCGAGTGACACTGGTGAAGGCCTGTAATACTTGTTTGACAAAGGCTGATGAAGCCGCTTCGCAAACACATTCAATCACGATGGCTGGTGCCTGAGTCACCCAACTGAAGAACAAAGCATGGGGCAACGACAGTGCCCTCTCGTCAGGACCAGCTCTCTGATCTCCAGCATGGCTGAAGGGTTGGCAGCTGAAGCCAAGGGCGACGCATGTGGATCTGGGATAGGCCTCGAACAATTCAACCACTGTGGACAACTTTCCAATGTCTCCCTCAATCACAGCTGAGAAGAAACCTAGGGTCATCAACTGTCAGGACAAAGCCCAGGTGTGATCTTGAGAAAAGCGCTCCCAAGACTGCGACCCTCGAGACACTCTTGTCAACTGAAGCTTGCAGGACAAAAGGTTGTCTGAACAACAAGCTTCTACAAAGAGCTCCTTTGGGATTGTGGAACTCAATGTCAGCCACCAGTGACACCCTCATCCCAGGGTGTAAACCCCCCAACCTGGGCTCAAGGACCTCCGGACATGGCAACAATCCTGGATGGTCAACCATGGCGTACAAATCTAGGGTGAGGCCTCAAGGATCGGCCTGCACCACCGCACCTGACTGGTAGGTTCCTTGAGCAGTCGCGGCTAACCCAAACCAACAAAATGCAACAAAGAAGGACAAGAAAATTCTTGAATACTGTAGGGATTTTGCAATCCAAACTAGCGATGACAGACATGTATGGAGTGGATTGTCAGCAGGCGAGCCACTAAAAACAAAGGAGGGGACAGAGGAAGCGAGTAAGGCCTTTCACAAAAAGGTAAACTTTCCTTTCCGGTGCCAGTTCAAATTGGATTGCAATTGAATCATTTGTTTCCTGTGATTCATTTCGTGCTTCGTTGTTCATCATGTCGTCATCCTTGCAAAGCAGGAGAAAAAAGCGAGCGGGCTGCAGTGGGACAAGTGCAAGGACAAATGGTCATCCCACAAATCTGGAATGGGGTGATGATGCCTTATCAAATGGAGCAGCAGCAGCCTGGGATGATGATGATGATGATGCAGCAGCCCGGGATGATGGAGCCAATGATGCAGCAGCCAGTGATTCATCAACCCTGTGATGCAGATGCTGCTTCCTCAGCAATTCATCCGCGCCCAGTTTCGTTTCACACAGAATTCATTCATGCGCAGGGAGCAAAAACTTCAAAAACCTCCGAGAGATCCACAAGATTTCCTGTCTAGTCTGTCCTGTGCTGTTTTTTGGGCGTTTGTTGTGTGGTTTCGTGTTTGTGTTTTGTTGGTTTTGGTTGGTGGTTTTGTGTTTTGACCACAGGAAACCTTTGATCTCTTCAGCAGCTGACCTTCGCATTCTCTGCGATGACTGGCAGCAGACTCGTGCAAAATAAAAGCGTCCTCCTGAGTGCTGTGCTTGCGCAGTGAACTCCACCTCCATGCTTCAACATCTCACATTTGCACACGTTTCCACGCTATTTGACACGAATTTGATGCGTCACGTTTTCATCCGAAACCCTCTCCAAAAGCTTCCCCCAATGGCAGCGGCCTTAGCGCCCTACTGCGGACGGTTGCGAATGGTTGCGGACGCAGACAGCTCGTCGCGAACAAGGCTCTACCCCAGACTCCCAAAGCTAAACGAGAACTCTTCGCTGTGCATTGGGGAAAAACATTCCGTAGAACTTGTGTACCTGCATGGCTGTTCGGTTCCAGCAACTTACAAAGCACATAGGCCTTTGTCTGTTGGACTTGAGTCCTTTTGGAAAACACAAACAAGCCTGAGGCGTGCAAGGTTCCACCAGAAAAATAGAACTTGCAAAGCCCCAGCTTTACAGTGGGGTTACAAGGTTTGAGCGGTCAGCAGTTCCCATGCAGCAGAGGGTGGGCTAGATGATTGTTGGTTCATTTGGTTCCCAATCGGCTGTGTGCCGCTTTTGCTACTGTTGTTGCTGTTGCTGGTGCTGCTTGTGTTTCGCCATGTCGACACAAACCTTTGACGCACGAGATGGTACCTTGGCCCCACAAACAGCATTTAGCTCGACTCCAATGTCGCAGATGTTCAAGGCAACAAGTTTCAGTAGAGGAATCATGGGCATCGTGTGAGCGAAGGAATTTTGACCGCGCAGAGTTGAATGATCATTTTGCGTATGTAGCCTAGCCCTAGCAGTTGCATGGCGGGCACCAAGATCTTGTTCCTTGGTTGTCTCCCACAGCCTGTGGCGGAATGATGTAGTAGGTTGATTTTCACCACAACCATTGTTGCGTAGGTGCAACCACCAAGTAATTTTGAATAAACACTTTGGTTGGATGGTTTTGTGTCTCGAGCACATTTGTTTGCGGTGATGAGGCCAAGTGCTGAATTACGCAGACTCTGGGAAGTCCGGCGTTGTGGCCCTTGTTTGGACCGGAGCGATGTCATGCACAACATTATTTTTTGTGAGGTTCCTTCGACATTTTGACTTACTTTATTCAAACCAAATTTTGGTGAGCAACTACCTGTGAACAACTGTATTGAAAGATGATGGTTTGTTTCCGACCGTGCTTGATCATTGCTGGGTGGAGAGAAGTGTGTCATTTGGATGCGATGTGAGGATCCACGGCATGTGGAACAACCTGCATTACTGGGATGGCATTTGGCAACACTTCCCAGACTTCAGGCAGTTGACCAGGGGCCTCTCCTGAACTTGCATCGGGAACTACTTGGAATCAAAAATTGAAGTACTTATATATTACTTATTCATTTTCCATTTGCAAGGCATGTGCGTGTGGATGTGCCTGGGCACGGTTTAAGCCCGGCTCGCCTTGGATCAGTCTCACTGGAGCAATTTGGTTGCTTGGCATGAAGGGGTTGAGGGGACCTGTTGAAAGAAGAGAGCTGGTTGGTTCAGCTGCTATATTTCACCGAACTTTGGACACCAGGGGAAGCATTCTTTAATTCCGCGGTTGGAACCTATGAGAGAGTAAGGCTCACATTGTGGCAAATGAGTCGAGATGAGTGTTTGGAGAGCGCAAATTCCAAGGTTACGACATCATCGATCTCATCCAGCATTTGGCCTTGCCCAGGGTCATACTGGTAGGCCACTCCCTTGGAGGAATAATTGTCTCATGGATGCATTTTCACTATTTTCGCTTTGGTTGAAGTCATGCATTTTGTGAAAGTCAATATTTCATGTCATGAAATCAAGAGGTGTGTTTTTGCCTGCAACGGGCAATAGGAAAGTGTCAGACTTGTGATTTTGCCACATCGCCAGTACACTTTTTCCCCCTTTGGACAACAGTTGGATTTATATATAGATGAGGGTCTATGCGGTAAAATTGAACTCGACTGGCCTTATGCAATGGTTTATGACGTGGGGACCTGGGCTGGACTTGGCACCCCAAGGCCCTGCGTGCAGCGCTGGATGACCCATCACATGTGTTGGGGTTGGTGCTGATCAGCACTAGCAGCAGAGTGAACTCCAAAGCTCGTGCTGCTTGGCGACAGCGTGCACAGGATGCCTCGGCCCAAGGCTCCCTGTGGCATTTTGCAGCTTTGTGCGTTCCAAACTTTTTGCCGTGCCTGGAGGCTACGCAGCCATTGCTGCCATTCAGCTCATGGTAGCAAATATGGAGTTAGAGCATGAGATGCCGAAGCTGAGTGCCTTGGACAAAGCTTTTGGACAAATTGAAGGCATTTTTTGTATCTCAGAGCAACAGCAGCCATTCAAGAGCTTCGAGCACCTGACAGTTACATATAAACATATACATATATGTAT
The DNA here is from genome assembly GCA_963970005.1 of Durusdinium trenchii. Lineage (NCBI taxonomy): Eukaryota > Dinophyceae > Suessiales > Symbiodiniaceae > Durusdinium > Durusdinium trenchii. The sequence goes on from CAXAMN010004424.1 coordinate 28,710, forward strand.
ATATACATATTATAGATACAGAGATAGAGAGAGGGAGAGGACAAGTTTAGTTTTGTTTGCGGCTGTCATTGGTTTCTTTTTTCAAAGTATCAAGACAAAATGTGAAACCAACGGGGAGGTTATACTCTGAAAAAGGACTCCGAACCCAGACATGAGTAGCACTGAAAAGGAGGTCCTGACAATGGGTAGACGGGTAGATGATGCTATCTCCACCCCTCCGCAACGGTTTTGTTGAACGGTGAAGAGTGTATGCATTTGAGTGCATATCCGCCATAGATCAAGAAGACCATCGCCTCGTTCATGAGTAAGGAAAGATATGAAAAGATAATATATTGTACTATTTGGCAAAGATTGTTCTTTTCTGTATGTTGTTCCTTTTGATTGTTTGTTATTGTCATTCGACGACATATTATCACCATTTGATTTGGCAAGTTTGGATATTTATTTTCTAATTGCTTTTGTTGTTCATATTCTATACTTTGGAGTGTTATCATACTCATTAAACAGCACCATATCTTCAAAGCATTTTAGAACTATCGTTTTTATTTGGTTTCTTAATCATTATTTGTATTTCTTCTATCTCACAAAATTGAAGTGCAGAGTTTCCCTGTGCCAACTGAGACCTCAAAATTTGCCTCAGTGGGTTGGCAGAAATGTGAGTTGGAGTTCATGGTTTGCATTGGCTGAGGTGGGCTGCCAGTGCTCATCTTGCAGGGTGCAGAAGACCGACAGACGCCACTGCGTGCTGGGGAGATCCTCCACAAACAGCTCGCACAATCAGAACTCAATGTGTTCAGGCACGGAGTTTTGCCAGGTTTTAATGGTGTCAAGAATCAATGTTGCTCGGCTCACATGGTCGTGCAGGTCAGGTCACAACCTGATGCCTGAAAGCTCGGATGCCATCCGCTGCTGTGCTGAGTGGCTCGCGGACTTTCCCATGAGGTCCTCCAAGCTCTGATTGCGAAAAGATGCTGGATGAAGTGCCAATTGTTGATGTACTTCTCAGTCTCAGGAAGTGTACTCCTGACTTTGCAGTCAGTCACTGATGTAGTACGAGAGTCACAGAGCTAGTGGAGATGAAATTGTCTTTCTAATTTCAGCCCTTCTCATCAGATGGTGCATGTCCAAGCAGGAGCGCATTCGTGATCTGTGTTACAAACTACTGGGCCCCGGCTAAACTTGGGACAGGACATGGCGGGAGATCCCAAGCATAATATCCAGCATCAAAGCTCACTTGGCCTCCTTTTTTGGGGTGCACCCCAAAAGGAACGAAATTAGATGGCGGCGACTTGAGACCAAATAACACCTTCCACTCCATACAACTCAACGCGATCTTTTTTGTGGCCTTGAACTCAAGAAGTTGAGAATCCCGTTTTACACCTGAACGTAGGCCCCTCACTGCTGGGATTGCCATGAACCGGGGTGGGCCAAATGCTGTGGTTCCAGCTGGCATTGTGGCGGTGATAGGGCCTCACTGGCATGGTTATCATGACTGCTGAGCGTCTAGAATTAAGGTAACGACGTGGTGGCTCAACTACATGCCATAAGGTTTTGTTCATTACGAGCTGTTGCCAGGCACCAGCCGCCTGTGACGCGGTGCTTGCTCTTTGCATCTGCATCGTTGATGGTGGTGCGCTAAATGGATCTACAGCCTGCCAAATGTCAAATTAAGCAAACAGTATACAAGGAAAGTGAAGGATAGTTTTTGGAGAGCTTGGTTAGGTTAGACAATACAAGACATCGGCCAGACAATACAAGACATCGGCCGCTTGAGTCCCTGCTTTCGTTTATACATATATATATATAATACATGTATATATTACGAAAGCCAGCCGATAGGCTAGGCTGGAGTTGTCGATGGGCGAACGAAGTGAGTATTAGTGTGTGTGTGGGGGTGTGGTCGCCCAGAAGGCAATTTGGGAGGGTGAAGCGAAAAAAAGGCGGGCAGAATGGGAGTGAACATGTATGGTTTTGGGGTGTTGTGATGCAAGCGATGTAATTGACGGCGAAGAGTGCATCATTAGCATCATGAGGGGCTTAGGAGGCAATAATGTAAACAGTCTTCTACCAGGGGTGGGAGTTCATTTCGATGAAGCTGCACGGAGGATCTCTGGTCGGATGCTGCTTGTTGATGAGGGCCCTGTCGTCTTGCAAAAGACCGGTGCCAACACGTGGGATCTGGCCAAAGACGGCCATGTGTGGAGGTCGTCCGTGGCTGTATGTCATACTGTTCAAGGCGTGTGTTGCACTGTCAAAATGCCTCATCAAAGTCTTCATTGGTCATGATGGCCTCTGAGTCGATGATGCGCTTTCTATGAGCCCGATGTGCCAATGGGCTTCAGCTGGGATGATCTCCAGGTAGATGCCATGTCGCCAACATATTCTCTGAAGTCTTTGCGATAGGTTCCGCCAGCGTCAACTCTGATGTTCTGTGGGAAGCCGAATTGCTTGAACCAGGTTTGGGCGAAGACCTTGGCCGTGGTGCTGGAGGTGAGGTCTGGTAGGCGCACCGCCTTGTGGAACAAGGTGGATTGGTCAACGATGCCAACGATAAGGAAGTTCTCACGCAGGATGTTGGGGCTCTTGACTGCTTGGATGCTTCGAGATGGCGCCTTGCCACGCCAAGAGATGAAGAAATTCATTTTCAGTTGGGTGGCCCAGTTTGAGGTGGAGTCTTCTGATGGCTGCCTTTGTATCGTTGGTAACCTGCGCGGGGCATCAGGGAAGGTCACAGTGGAGATTGTTCGAACTTGGGACCGCCAGAGGCCGTGCCACTTCGCTTGAGCAACTCCCAGATTGTTCATAGAAATGGGAGGGTTGCCAAGGTAGCCACGCCTCAGGTCCTTGAGGCTGAGTGCAGTGCCTCCATCACCAAACCAGAAAATGCCATGGCTGACAGCTTTCTTGAAGGGCTGTCTTGGGAAGTGCGTGCCGTCGAGACTCTGTTTCCACATCTATGGTGCGGTCTTCGTACTGGGTGGTGGCGCCTCGATGTGAGTATACGAAATGTCTCTTCTTGGGGTCCTGCGAACGATCGGTGCCTGTGGGGGTCGGTGTCCGAGAGGTTGAGTGCTCTGACAGAGGTCGTGGTGAAGATCTGCTCAGTGTCCTTGAGCACTCCGGCCGAAGCAGCTGGATCTTGTACAGGCTCTTGGTAGTAGACCTCCTGATGGTACAGACATGCGGATGCTACCACTACACCCAAGGTGACAACCAGCAGCAGTGCATCAGGTAGCAAAGAAAACTTGCTGAAAATGGCCAACCTGGTGGACCAGACGCACGACTCTGAAACGAGGTTGCCTGATGCACTGAAGCTCAACGAATGGACACAACGGTACATAGCAGTGATGGGTGCTCCACCTCAAGAAGAAGAGGCCACAGATGCGCAACTAGCTGCGTTACACCACCGTGTAGCGACAGAAGCAGCCGCCTTACGTGGACTTCTGTGGCTCCCTTTTGGGAGAAGGGCTCTCAAGAACCAGAAGTTCCGTGCTTTCTTGCCCATAGGCGACGGCTCCTTTGTGATGAAAGAGCTGCCAGGCCCGCAGAATCTGCAACAGTGTGGGAGTTGGAGAGTGTTTAAGGCGGCTTGCGTTTGTTTAAACATTGTTACGCTAGCAGCGCTTCAGCTCTATGAGAAGGTCATTGAGAAGCTGGTTTTGCAATGGCCGAAGGCTTGGGGACTCATCGCACAAGCTGATGACAAGGCAAGGGCGGAGAAGCTGGAAAAGATCAGGAGGGCCATCGTGCTGGACATCGCGGCGGGCGGAGCGCCTCCAAGAGAGTTCACAGAAGACGAACCATGGACAGCATGTTTTGGAGCTTTGGCATTGGATGAGACTTTCTGGAAAAAGCAGGTTAGGCATCCTCCTGCAGCCTGGTTGGCGAGCGGGGCACATGGGGCACCAAAGCCCCCCCGCTGAGGCCATGGCTATGGCGCATCATCCGGGACCTCCCGCAGATTCAGGCGATGGAGACGAAAGAAGTGAACGTAGGCGTCGAGCCAATAGAGACAAGCGAATGGCGAAGCGCAAAAGACGGGCGGCCGAGAGAGAGGAGCTCAGCAGCTTCAGAGAGCAGAGATCCAAGGGGAACTTCAACAAGAAAGGGAAGGACCAACTACAGCTGGGCCAAAGGCGTAGGACCCTGCGCAGGGTTGGCCGCTGGTTCAGAGTGTAAAGGCAAAATCAAGCGTGTGCGCAAGTGCACGCTGTGTTTCTCACCGGCGCACCCCGACGCGGAGTGTCCGAGGAAGACTGCATCCCCCTCATGATCCAAGGGTGCGGTTTGCCTCTCGGTGGAGGGCGAGGGAGAGGGCAGGTACGCTGTTTTTTGAGTGGGGGTGTTGTTTTGGGGTGAGAGACTGGGAGTTGGGAGATAGAGGAAGACAGGAGAGGGTTCGTGGATGGCTTCGACTATGGTGGCTCGAGGGATGGCCTGCCTGACAGAGCTTGGTGGGATATTGTGCACTCAAACGGACCTTTTTGTCGAGGAGTGGTACGCACATTGCAAGCTGATCAGCGTTCAGCTTCTTGGAGACAGCGTCAGACATCTTGCTGGAGTTGGTGAGCCGCTGGAATGTCTTCTTGTCTGAGGTCTTGGAGCTGTTCCACGCGATTCCGGCCCATGGTAGTTGAGGTTCTCGTTCATAATGTTCCAGTGGGTGCAGTGGCTTGAACTTGGCTGGTGGCCTTGTCTTTGAGGTTGAAGCCGTACAGCAAATTGACAGGCTTTCAGGTCATATCGATGGGCCAACTGTGAGATCTCTGCCTCGCCCGCATGGAGCTCCATGATGTCAATCTTCGGGACGTGTTGGCGTCAGGAAGATCTTGGACGGGATGGACAATGGTCTCCGCTTCTGATTCCAGACTGAAAGGCCCCATCGACCAGGGCCAGGAGTCCTGGAGCCTTCTCAGCAGGGCACCACTTGTCGGACCCGAGGTTGGCCCTTCGTGGATGATAGGGTGTCCAGGCGGTCCCCTCATAGCTCTTGTCGAGGCTGAAGGGCGGTTCCAAGGTGTGGGCCAATTTGGTAGTTGCGGTCCTGTGTCTGCCATGAGCCATCCACAAGAGTGGTGGAGGAAGGCAGTGGCAACGGTGAGGAAGTCTCCACTTTCGCTTGCGTCGCTTGCGCTCCATGCATTGGGCGTAGGGCCCGTGGAGTTGGCGGGGCCGGCAGTGGTTGCTCCATGCAGGAACCTCTGAGCTTGCTTGGCCCATTGCCCTCTTCGCGAGGTGATGTGATCTGTTGAGGGCAGGAGAAGGAACAGAATGCGGTGGGCCAGCTATGCTTTTCTTTCGGTGCCCTTTTTCAACGGTGAAGCGGCGTAGTAGCCAGGCGCAAAGGGCACGCCACAAGGGGAGAAGTCATTTGGAAGACAGGTGTAGCGGAGGAGGATGTGATAGGAAAAGAGGTGGGGAGCTTACCAAGTGGACAGATCAGAAGTGGAGGGAACAGGGAAGCAAGAAGTGCGTTGCTCACCGTCAAGGGAGACGAATTTGTGTCTGTCCGGCGCAACCCTCTGCGCAGATCGTGCGTGTCGAGGGCGCGAAATGCAGGCGAGAGTGCGATTTGTCCCGGTCCCGGGACAACCCTCTGCGGGGATCGTACGTGTCGAATGCGCGAAATGCAGGCGAGAGTGCGATTTGTCCCGGTCGTGGGCAACCCTCTGGGGGGATCGAGTGCGCAAAATGCAGGCGAGAGTGCGATTTGTCCCGGTCCGGGACAACTCTCTGCGGGGATCGCGCGTGTCGAGTGCGCGAAATGCAGGCAAGAGTGCGATTTGACCGGTCCGGGGCAACCCTCTGCGGAGATCGTGCGTGTGCGTTTTGGCACGGTCCGGGGCAACCCTCGGAGATCGTGCGTGTCGAGGGCGCGAAACGCAGGCGAGAGTGCGTTTTGGCCCGGTCCGGCGCAACCCTCTGCGGACATCGTGCGTGTCGAGCGCGGGAAATGCAGGTGAGAGTGCGTTTTGGATTGGTCGCGCTCCACTTTTGGAGGAAGTCTCGTACGCAACGCTCGTTTTGGAGACTTGGCGCTTCACTTTTGGAGGAAGTCTCGTAGGAAACGCTGGTTTTGGAGATGTCATGGTGCTTCATTTGTGGAGGAAGTTGTAGTACAACATAGTACAACTTTAGCGCGCGGAGTATCTGGAGAGCTGGAAGATGAGAACTGGCGACTTTGTAGTACAACTGTAGTACGCGGAGCAATCTGTGGAGCTGGAAGCTGAGAACTGGCGACTTTGTAGTGCAACTTTAGTACGCGGAGTATCTGGGGAGCTGGAAGATGAGAACTGGCGACTTTGTAGTACAACTTTAGCGCGCGGAGTATCTGGGGAGCTGGAAGATGAGAACTGGCGACTTTCTAGTACAACTTTAGTACGCGGAGTATCTGGGGAGCTGGAAGATGAGAACTGGCGACTTTGTAGTGCAACTTTAGTACGCGGAGCAAGCTGTGGAGCTGGAAGCTGAGCACTGGCGACTTTGTAGTACAACTTTAGTACGCGGCTGAGTCATCTCTCGTGGCTGAGTCATCTCTCGCGGCTGCTCTGGCGCCCCTGCAGCTGAGTCATGTCTCCCGACCACCCGGCTCTCTTGAGAGGTTGATAAATTTCAGCGACTTTGCTTACTCATAAGTGGCTGCCACAAAAGAGTCATCGTGACGTTAGTATGTGTGTACTTCACCTTCATGACAAAGGACGTTCGCTTGGAATACACGAGTCGCTTGTCATGATCGTGGCGTCGTTTACTCTCAGGTCGCCCTGTTCGTGGAAACTTCAGTGTGAAATGTACGTTCTTCAGTTCTATTTGAACCTCTTCAGCGTTGTACTTGCGCAACTAAGGTTGACGTTGCACTGCCGTTGCATCGACGCATCTACGTCTACACCCCCTCACCTCTCTACATTTACATCTTCACACGCTCCCATCCGCAGATCTACCTCTCCACCTCACTACACCCACACATCTGCGCATCTATATCCCATCTGTACATCCACACTGTCGCTCCTTCACATCTGTCCTGTCTTTCTTTCTTTCTTTCTTTTTACATATCTTTTCTCTCGTCTCTGTGCATTTACATCTTCGCACGCTCACATCCACAGATCTACCTCTCCACCTCCATGCATCTACAGATCTATATCGCGCCTGCGCATCACACTGTCAACTGTCACTCTTTCACATCCACCCTCTCTTTCTCTCTTTCTATACATCTTTTCGACAGTGCTGGACAATTACATGTCTCGCTCTCGGGCCAACCGTCGTCTAGTTCTGTGAAGAGGCCTGACCAGAAGCAAAAAGGCGCATCGCGTGGGAGGATGTGATAAGAAAAGAGGTGGAGAGCTCACCGGGAAGTGAGAAGTGCGTCGCTCAGCGCTCTGGAGAGAGCGTGACTTTTAGACGATAGGAGAGGGAAGGGGACAACGTGACGGAAAAGAGGTCGGAAATACAGCAGGAAAGTGAGATGTGCGTCTCCGAACCATCACTTTCTCCTGGTGAATAAGAGTGGAAGGGGTTGGGGTTCGGCGCGGATCGAAGTTCAGGCTATCCACTGTCAGATTGGATAGGAGCGGACGCAGGTTTATGAGTCCATCCACAAAACATGGAACCAAGCCGCAGACAAGCAATGACTTCGGGGTGCTTTGTTTTCTCTTCCAAACGCCTCTTCCTCCAAAAGAAAATGGGCACCCCAACCCCCTTAGCTGTGACTGAAGCTCCGCCTTATGCCTCCCAACGCTTCCCCTGCGCTCGCGTTCACTCCCGTTGACCATATTCATATGTCCTTACGGAACCTGGCTTTCGTCCTCTCCTTTCTCAGGTACCCTGCTCAGGTCAGGTATATATATATATATGATGAAACTACTTCAAACGGAAGAAACGCATTTGCCTGTCAAACGTCAAAGCCTTTGAGTCACATCACTCTTCCTTTCGCTTGTTTCAGCTTGTCAGCAGCCAGCGTTAGCCGCCTCTCCAGTTGTGTACCTTGGAGATCTTGTCCCCATTCACTCTCTACCTCAATTGGCAGCTCATCATCTATGAGCTACAGCTTTGGAGGCGGGGGAGATGTGACGATTTGTGATTTCAATTTCAACCTGCCCGAATTATGGTCGACATGTAACCATCGTACAAGCCTCTCGCACATGCCCCACGCTGCGCATACCTTCCCGTACTTCACAGTAAGTAGACTTCAATTCGTAATAGTATTCAATAGCCTCATAGCCTTCCTTTTTAAGCCGCGGAGACGGTTAAAAGCTTATGATCTTGGGAGAACACATCAATGCACACATAGAGACTGCCAAAAGATTGAAACGATCTTTGAGGAAGAGAGAAAACCACACCAGGCAAGAGCGGAGACATGACCAACCTACGAAATCGTTGGACAGTTGACTTGGCTCTCAGGTTGGTGACATGCTTCCTTTTTCTCGGCACCTTCAGCTTACCGTATTGTTGGAACACCTGGGTGCTGGTGCGCCAAGAAAATGTAAACTGCTGGACGCTCATACCTACTAGTTTTGACCATGCCATGGCTGCCGTGACAGGTACACTATTGCTCCTCTTTGGAAGATGTAGCCTTCCACCAAAAATCTGCAGACTTCCTGTGGATGCTCATTTGTGGTGCAGGCTGCTGGTCTTGAGGTCTTGAAGAGTTTCCCATGCCACAGTTTTGCATGTTTCATAGGTTTCAGACGAGGAAATCTTTGTTGCAAGGAATGATTTTGGCACTGACCTACTTCTTTGGGAACACGTGCGCAGCTATGCATCCCAAGAACCCATAGACTCTTTTGCTAGTCCAAAACTTGTGTTGCTTTCAAAGGTACTTCGTGAGTGGGGCCCTGATCGACCTCATGACATATGTTTGGGGTCGACGTAATTCAACTGCTCAGATGCAGGTGCCGCTGGCTGCTGGTGTGCGTTGTGCGTGCCTAAAACCATTCCCAAGGGTGTAACGTTCATTCTATCAGACCTGATAGACTTATATAATTATGTGGAAGAAGGACACGGGAATCGTACTTAGTGTTCTATGTTGTTTGCAGTCGGCAGAATATACTGAAACCACAAGCTGGGAGGTGCTCTTCTTCACAGTTCGAGCACCCTACCTGCCCTGGGCCGCTCTGCAAAAGAAGGCTGTGATAGCAAACATTGTACACAGGGCACATGTCAGGCAACTGACCATTTTGCGGCCCAACCTGGTCTTGACAGTTGCACGATGCAGCTCACGTACAACAGCAAAATGCCTAGAACCCACGGTTCTCCCCTCAGAACCATCCACAAAGCATTTGCAATGTGAGGTTCTGTCCTGGATATCTCTTTTGATGGGAGGCAACATTCAGGACATGGAAGGTTGCAAGCATTTCTATAATGTTTGAGTTGTCATTTGCTACTTTGAGAGGACCACCTCCTTGGGATTGCAGTGGGCCACACCTACTTCTTTTTCGAGGCAATTTCTCTGAGAAGAGATGTTGACAGGTTAAAATAGACGGTCCAAGATAAGCGTGGGACTGTGACGTTCTTTCTTCTCGAAAGACAAAGAATGCAACAAACATGGTGGCTTTTCTTTTTTTAAACATTTTTTCTCCGTCTTCTCCTGCGCAGGATGTCTACCCATTGCTGCCCACCTCCAAGGGCTTCCGCCTCTTCCGAACTCCGCGGCTCCTGAAGATGGCTCCGACCTTGGTCACGTGCAACTTCAGCAGTCAGTAATCTCGGTGAATCAATAGGCAAAACACTTGGGTGCGAAGAAATTGCGAGAAAGAGCCACTTGTGTGGCAGGTTTGTAGTAAGGGGAGTGTGTGAGTGCTTGAACATTTTTACTATCATGACAACACTAGTGGCTGTAGACAAATGGAACAATGCAGCAGGAAGAAGCTCAATTTCATTCCCCTGCACGCCCTGCAAGGTTTGCAATGAAACAGAATGATGAACAGGTGCAGTTTACCTGCCGCTAGCTGCAGATTTGGCGCGGAGATACTTGCTAGCCCTCCCCCAAAAAACCCACCTGCTTTTAACATATATATATATTGTTAATCTCACCCTGGAGTTGAATGATCCTAACCTTGGGGAAACCCTGTCCTCCTGTCCAAGCGGCCTCGCTCTTTGTCGACGATGTTCGGTCCACCCACCCACCCTTTCGGTAGGTTCGATCAAAAGGTCGTCATGCGAGACATCTGATTGGTAAGCTTGTGAGCTTCACACACCCTTTACTCTTTTATTTTGTAAAAGACTGTCTCGCCGGTCCATGGGAAGGAAGTCTTTCGATGTGCACATGTTCCCACCCAGTAGCTGCGTTCTCCTGCACACCCCTGTTGGTAAGTGTCCCTAAAAACTTCGAGTTTTCTCAAGTCAACTGGACAGTCAACAACCCCGACAGGTGAAAACAACTGATATCTTGGTTTCACGTGCACCCGAATGAGTTCTCCCTTTGGACCCATTTTCCAAAAATCCTCCTCATGCATAGATGTGCCGATCTGTTCAGTCAACATGGCTTCTTCGGATGATCGAGTTGTTGTCGATCCATGCTGCTTGATCCATTTCAGCCGCTCCCTAGCAGTCAGCCGTTCTTTCAACGTGTGGTTTTCGTCTCTAAGAATGTATTTGCCAGTTCTTAAACACTCCCTCAATGCACTGCTTTCCATAGTCTTTGTCAAGCAGTCGGCTAACATCGCTTGTGAGCAGACCCACCTGACGGTGGCATTATCACGAAGCCTTTCGCGAATCAGCAGGCACTCTATAGTTGTTCTGTGTTCAGAACACTGTGGCAAAGCTGTTCGTGTCAAAAGGTCGTAGGCCTATTTACAGTCGGTGACTAAACCTGCTTGATTCTGACTCTTCAACAAAACCTCAGGGTTCTTCCAATCGCAGTCAGGGTCTAGGACTGTTGCCCACAGTATCCGGATCCACAAAAGTCGATCGACTGAATTGCTCAGCGCTGCTGCCTCTGCACCAAGTGTGCTTCTGACAACTCTAGGAATCTTCTTACTATACCAGGCGACTGGAGCTACCACAGATCTCTTATTTTCCAAAAGTTCGGGTGTGGTGGCAAAGATTATGGTCCCCTGTTGTGCCGTGGTATGTTTGGTGCATGAAAATGAGGCATCAGAGAATGCACAGTAGGTCACTCGCTCGGGCTGAATCGGTAACACCATCAATGAAACACGATTCTGTTTGGCCTCTGTCAGCACTTTGTTCCCCAAAACTAGATGTTTTACCTGAGCCCTCGTGACCTCACTCTGTAGCTCTCCTACTTTGGCTGCTAGATCTGGCCTGCTATGTACTGCTGCATATTGGAGTGCTCCAATGAGGCTTCTGAAAGCGGTCCTTTCACTTTCTGAAACCAAGGATTCCGGATCTTCTTTGCGTCCCTTCCCAAGAGCTATGGGTTGTATCTTCTCGATGTAGGGGACCTGGTCATACTCAATTGATCCATCATCCCACTGCCGAAAATGAATCCCGGTATAGGTGAATTCTCCTTCTTCAAAAGCCCCAAACTTAAATTTCTTCTCTACCCTACGTAGCATGTCCATAAACTTTGGACTGCCTCCGCCAATGCCGTCGTCAACGTGAATCCCAAGACAGCCTTCCAGACCATCCTGGGAGTGGTAAGTGAAAACGCAGGGATCGAGAGGTGATTGTCGACATCCTTGGCGTTTCAGTTCATCCCTAAACTCACAAAACCAAAGAAAGGGAGCATCTATCCTGCCATATGCTCCTCCATCCAGTTGCACCTGGTCTGTCTCTGACATGTTCAGGGCCTCACGCATTTCTGGAACCGGAACTAGACCTAGGGGTCGACCGTCACCTTTTCCATGAAGAAAAGCAGTTGAGATATCAAAAGAAATCAAAGGCCACTGATGACTGGCAACCGCTTGAAGCAAAGTGGTCCTTCCATCTTTCGAGAGAGTTGGTGCGTCATTGACCACCTGGTCCAAGTCAGGGTCCTCCCAACCTATGACAATCAAACGGGCCTTAGCTTTCTTTCCTTCAGACGACAGGTCCGTAGGCAATTCGTCTCCGGATGCTGTCTTCCAAACATACAGCCATCGGCAACGCATGATGGCATTGTCGGGGATCTTGCCCTGGGATACTCTTCGAATTGTCTTGTGCTGCAACCAGGCGCCAAGTTCCTTATGCTTGGCCACTGCAAACCGTTTCTGATCTTCCTGGGACAATTCCTTCAACTTTATTTCAGTCCTCTTCTTTCGTTCAGAAACAGCGGCCAAAATCAGGGCATCTGGTGTTCCACCAGCACTTTCGATCTCACAGGCAGGTGTCACATCTATTTCCCAACATCGCCCCTGACCAACCTCCTGAAAGAAAACGGTATCCCCAAACAATTCATCATCCTCAGGAACAGGAACATCGGTGCCGTCTACCTCCATGTTCATGGAAGGCTTTCTAGTCGGAGCAGATACTTCTTCTTCAGGTTCAGGAACCAAAACATCTTCTGGTTCCCCAGGTGTCTCGCCGGAATTGGGCTGCTCGACATCTGGTTCACTCGGTTCAGGAAGATCATCTGGATCAGGTTCGCACAAATCCTGGTGACCTATCTTCCGAGCCCAATCAGGGGCTGGGACTCTAAACTCTTCGGTGTCTTTGATCATCTTCCATTCCCTAAGTGAAGCTGCACGCAACTGCTGTGGACTGGCTCGAACTAGACGATGGGCGTGCACTAACCATATCACCTTCCTACTTTCCACAAGGGCGACACGAGCAGGTCCAAACCACTGTCCTCGTTCCCGTCTCATGTTTCCACCTTTTCGTTTCCAATACAAAACCAAGTCCCCCACCTCAAAATTCTCTCTAACCGGTCTACTTCTCCGCAACATGATCCGTCTTAGACTGTTTGAATTATCCAAGGAAATGAAAGCTCTTCGTGCGGATTCTCTGAGGTCTAAAGCTTCTTTAAACTTGTTTGGTCCCTCATCTAGCGCTCTTTCATGACTCAGTGCACTATCATCTGAAGTAACGGAACCCGGTAGTCTGGTCGCACACCCCAAAACCGCTTGTTCGGGTGGGTACCCAGATTTCCGTGTCAATGAGTTTTTTGCATGGCATGCTTGGACTATGGCTCGTTTGAATGACTCCTCTTCTAGGATTGGTACTTCTAGATCCATACGGGTCAGCATTCCCTTCAGGATGGATCCATGAGCCTCTACCCTACCTAGTTGCCAATGTGATTCACGGGCCGAAACTTTCAGGGTGATCCCTAGTTCTTGTATTCGTGTCATCCATGCCTCACTCAAATATTCTTTTGCGGGGTCCACATAAATGGTCTTTGGGGGTCCTGCCCAACTAAACCAGTGGTCTTCTAGCAGATTCCATTGTGCACTCGAATCACTACCACATGGTCGAGCTACATGAAACAGCGTCCCTTCATCGATGATGTGAGTGAAGTGGAATTGGGTTCCCTGAGCATTGGTCCACACTGCACCATCCATACCGATGGTATCATTAAAACCAAGATTCTCATGTATCCCCCCAACCTTTGAAAGATCGAAGCCTTTCCGGGACTCTGAACATGCATCACACTGGTAATCACGGGCGGCGTCCGTGGACTCCGACTCTGCGTTCGTGGATCGAAGAAATCGAACAAACGTGTCGGCATCCGGATGTCCGAGTCTGTGGTGTACCTGTTGAATCCACTTTTGTTTCTCCCTATCTAGATTTAGGAAACCAGGTCCATGTCTTGACAAATTCCGAGGTGGTCTTCCAGGAATCTCTAACTCTTCCCCTGATGTCTTAGGATCTTCCTTCTTTTCGGGGTCATGATCCATCAAGTCAGTGTCCCCTATCCCCATTCTAGACCTCTTTCCTACGTTTGTCTCCTCTTCTGGAACGTCTTCAATCTTACGTTTCTCCCCTACAGGTTCAACCATCATGTCGTCTTTCCTTGGTTCCCGGCCGGACGTTTCAGGTTTCTTTGTGCCAAACAGAGTTAAAGTGATCTTCGAAGGAATCCCCTTTCTGATGCGCTGCCGCTGTGGCAGCTTTTGCCATTCTTCTTCCTCTCCGACTTGTTCGATATTTCCGGTCGATCGACGAAGTGAAAAGGTCTTCCTGAAAACAAGATCTTCCAACGGAGTAGAAGCTTTGGGAATCCTCAACCGTTCAGTCCCTCGACATACCTCTGCATGTACTAGTCGAAAGGTACAGAAACCCTGGGCCTGTTTGAAAACAGTAGTTTCCGGTTCTAGAACAATTGAACCTACTCTCAGGGCCAGTTTGTCCAGGTCTCCAAAGAGGGCCTTGATTCTCTTTTCAAAATCCATCCTACGATTGGCATCCAAATCTTTATCTTCTTGCGTCCTTTCTCCTACCGTTTGCTTCGAGATGAGTCGTCTTCGTTTCAATGCCTCCCCTACCAATGCCTCATCTACTTCTTGTCCTTTTTCAGAAATTAGGAGTTCATCAAACACTAAAGGACGTTCTTGAGGATCTATCTGTACAGCTCGAACCACTGCACGCGCAAAGTCTGACGAGTACTTCGCAGCGAAGGCAGAAAGTGGCATCCACCTTCCAAGGTGTTTCACCTGTCCTGCAATCTGCTTATGTTCATGTTTCTTGCGACAGTACCGACAGTCTAGCGCTCGGTGCAAATTTCGGGAGGTCGTCAAAACTATAGTTCTCTTTCGGATTGACTCACCCTTCCAATTCAGCCTACCCACTTCACACATGTCAAAAACTGTTGGCAGAGTACCCCATCTCAATTGCTCCAATTCGGGTTGAACCACCATCTCAGAACCTACAGGTTGTTCCAAATGAAAATGTCTTCCATGCTCTACCTGGTACAGGAATAGTTCTTCACACAAACTCAGGCTTGGTCTTTCATGTTTTCTCCCGTCCAGTATGTAGGTTCTTAGTTGTTTGCTTCTGCCCATGTTGCGTCTGGAGAAATTTCCACAAAACTTGCAGTCAGGTGATGCCCAGATGTGTGTGGGCTGCTGTGTCTCCAGGATCTGCCATAGCTTGTTCTGACCCTCAGGGGTCCGGAGATCACCATCCTGGATTGTGAATCGACGGGTCTTCAACCCCATCTGGCTTGCTATCTGTGTCAGGTGGGAGTTTGGATAACAATAGATTTCCAGGATGTCCAATCTCTCCTTCGAATTGTGGGTTCGTGGTGCTAAGTGACGTGTCCGGATGTCAGCTGAGTGGTTTGCCAACTCTTCCATCTGAAACTCAATCTTTTCCACCAGGTTAGCCCACCAGGTTAGCTAACTCCTTGGCAAAGAAGTCGTTGATTGGAGTGTCCATACTGGTATGGAGTTCAAAAGAAGGTTGGTTCTCATAACTCAACTTCTCACTTGTATCATTCATGATTCCTCGGCTGGCATCAGGAAAGCCAACTCGCGTTGCAGAATGGCTATCTGCGTCTGGATCTGGGTCACTCGATCTCGGTTCTCCTTCGCGAGGTCCACCTGCATCTTCTGATGGTCCTCGAGAAGCTGCACTCCTCGTTTTCCCGATGCCGATCCACTTGCCATGGATGGGATTCCCACGGGAACTTCCGAGCGGTGGTAACTGTTCAGGTCGTCGATCACATCCCAGTCTGTGGCTTGCGCTCCCTGCTGTGCCCACTCCTCTCGAGTCTTCTTGATCATCTGAGGCGTCAGCACTGGCTGCTGGCTTTCCACCGGCATGGTCGTCTCCATCCGATCGGTGGCCAGCACATAGTTGTGAAAGCTGAGAGCCCAGGCTGAAGTGCAATCTCCTTTTCGTTTCATGAACTCCACGTAGCTCGCATCGATGGCCAGGACCTGGGCAAATGTCTTGCCTGCATGCTTGCCGCCTCCCAAGACCTGATCTCCCCACTGCCTCAATGTGGTCACCCCCGGCGGCTTGACGATCTTGGCATCGCTGACCGATGAGATGTTGGTCAGCGTGGCATCCTCTGGAAAGGTCAGGGGACTGTCCAGTCCCTGCACCGCCGCATATGTTGGGATCACCTTCTTGGGCGCCATGGAGTAGGTGATTGGCTTGGGAAATCTCGGCACTGCTTGAAACTCGAAGGGCTGCTGGGCATGTCTGTCGTGTCATCTCTGTGCTCTGCTGGTTTGTGTCTGTGTTTGTCGTTGTGAGGTTGTTTCCACGATCGTTCACACCTGAAACCTCTAGCATATGAGTCACGACCTCCCAAGTCTCATTCGGCAATTCCGCACTGCCAGCATGTTTCATGACATCTAACAAGTCAACCAAGAACAAACCTTTCTCACTGACAGTCAATGGAACACTCACACGTCCATGAAACATGCACAATTCACGCTTCGAGGTGCAAATATCCGCCGACACTGCTTTGCAAAAGGCATTTGACAGTAGAAAAGGAGTAGTGCCATCAACCACTTCAATCTTTAGCCAACGCTTACCAAAAGGCAGAAAAACCGCACCTAGACTCTTCAATGTCCCATTGTTTCCGAATCTAAACACGGTATCAGACTTCTGCCATGAGATCTGACGTGCATATTCCTTCGGCAAATTGACTAGCAGCTGCTCTAGTCTCTTTTTTCCAATCACGGACTTAGAGGCTCCTGTGTCCAGGATTGCTACACTTCCGTGGTCTACAAAAAACACCGGCTCATGTGGGTCTTCATGCCTGACACGTTTCCCCAGTGTAAGGCCCCCTAAGCCTCGTCTCAACTGTTGTTTCAACTCTTGGAGGGACAGAGCAGCAAAAATGAATTCTTCATTAACACGGATTCTTGTTTCAGAATACCGACAAAATTCTGTGGGTTTGTTTTCAACACCGGCCTGGCTGTCATCAAAATTCCCGGTCGAGCTCATGCCAGGGTCGGTCAACAACATCGTCTCATTCACATCGTTCTGAATCGTCGCCTTCTCCTGGACGACGGGCCACCACTCAGGGAGCATCTGTTCTAGTGAGATCGGGAGTCTTTCCAAGACCTCCGAATCGACCTCTGACACATTCTCCCCAACCAAGGTGGACATGTGGATCTCCGCTGAAGGCGCTGAGGCATTCGAAGTCGTGCCCTTGTTTGGGCATTCCTGTCGCCAATGCCCACGAGCTCCGCAAAGACGACAATGGGAATTTGCAATGCGGTCCGCCAGTGACTGGCGTCTGCGGAAACCACCTTTGGCATTCCACGGACCCTTCTTGGATCCTTTGTTCTTTCCTTTCCCCTTCGACGGCGGCCAGAAACCACGGGCACGGATCTTGTCTCGAACTCGGCCTCTTGCTTCTGTGTATGCTGAGAAGCACATGCTCAAATCAACGTTGTCCTGGCAAGCTTCGATCAACTGGTCTTCAAACTCCGTGATCATCAAGGCATCTTCATCGCCTTGTTCCATCAACACCTGGAGGCCCATCTCGTCGTCAATCTGGTTGTCATCATCCGTGAAGTAGGTCGGAATTGTCATCTCTTCTTCATCATCAACGAAATTGACTGGATATACCTTCTTCTTTGGCTCCGAACCGGATGCACCCACCAGGATGCGAGGAGCAAGTTGTCTCATGGAGTCTTCCACTTTCTTGGCCTTGAGCTCCCCGGCACACATGGCAAGGACCCGCTTCTTGTCTTCTCCATTCAATCCACTTTGACGCAGCATGATGAATGCTTTGATCTCTTGAATGGTCACATTCTTGATCTCAGCAAAGGCAACATTCATACGGTTCACGTATGAAAACACTGACTCATCTGTCTTCTGGGTCACCTTGTACAAAGCCCTCTCGAATTTTTCATAGGTCTGTAGTTCTGCTGAGTCCTCCCAATCAGCCACCGTACTCAGCAAGAGCTTGATGCCTCCATTTGGGTCCGAGAGCTTTTCACCATCTAGGGCTTTGACCTGAGCCCATGCGGTGCCCTTCATCAGAAGTGCCAGTCTGGGAGCTAGCATAGGACGGTCCTTGATGGGACAGATGGAGTGCAAGAAGCGAATCTTGTCGGCATACTCCCTCGGGTCATCGATTGACGGGTCAAAACCCGGAAGAAGACTCCAGATGTGTCCGGCCTTTTCTTCTCCCGAACTTCCTTCCGTTCCGGCCATGGCTCAGTGGTCGAAGGAAAGGTAAAATGTCGTGCAACAAAATTCTGGGATCCAATGCAACCTGTCCTAGGCTAATTACTCACTGGAGAACCCCTCCAAAATGCCTACGCCTCCTTGCGGAGGCTCCGCTACCAATGTTAATCTCACCCTGGAGTTGAATGATCCTAACCTTGGGGAAACCCTGTCCTCCTGTCCAAGCGGCCTCGCTCTTTGTCGACGATGTTCGGTCCACCCACCCACCCTTTCGGTAGGTTCGATCAAAAGGTCGTCATGCGAGACATCTGATTGGTAAGCTTGTGAGCTTCACAATATACATATATATATTTATCTCGAAGTTAGTTCTATTTTAGTTTTATGTTAATTCAAATTTAGTTTGTTTATATTTCAATTTATTTGTAATTCATTTTTAGTTTCAGCTAGTTTAAATCTTATACAATTCAATTTCAGTTGTTTTACAATTCTAGTTTAAGTCTATATTGATTTGCAGTTTAGTTTTGATGAGTTCTAATTTAATTCGATTCTAGTTCAATGCAAATTTAATTCCAATTCAATGCAAATTGAATTCTCATTTAATTCAGACTTTATTCTAAAGATTTGCTGGGGGTGTGATTTTAAGAAAACAACCTTTAAGAACGCAACACATAATTTATATACAAAGAGTTCAATTTAAAAACAACACGCGCTCTCTAGAAGCAAATTAGAGTTGCATAAAAGCCAAAGTTAGATTAGAAAAAGAATAGCATAGACATTAAACTGAAAAGAAGCAAAAATAGATTTGCATTGCATTCAAATTAAAAAAACACTATATATGGAAGTTACCCAACATTGAAATTCAATTGAATGATAATTGAAATCCTAAATGACCTAATTCTAATTCAGTTCTAATTGAATTCAAATTCAAATCTATTTAATTCTGTGTTGAGCGAGCTCTAGAGTGATCAATTCAACCATGGAGATTTCTGATACCTCTAGCGAGGCAGTTGTCAGCATGAAGATCACTGCAATGAAGAGACAATAGAATTCACTCGTGGCCCTTTTGTTCAAAACATGGGCCCCTTGAGATAAACTCGACCGCGGGGATAGAACATGGTGCGACTTCGAGTTGTGCGGTTGTGACATGTCAATTTTTCTCTAGCAGTTCGTTTTCGACCTTTGGTTGCGATAGGGCGCAACATATTGGTATTTCTTAGCTGTTCTACGATCCTTGGGACCTGTTTTTTTCAGAGTGCTAGCTAGCGTGGCAATTTTTCTTGGATGTCCCGAAAGGGCGGTTCGAGCAGTGGGAAGAAAGAAGATGATGACTCCAAGAGTTACAATAGAGTACCTCTCTGGAATGGAAAGCCTGAAGATTTTCAGCACTATATCCAGGAGATTCGACTGTTTCTGATTGCTACCAATCCTGCTGTTAGACCATATGCTGCAGCAAGGCTGGTTCGTCGGATGTTGGAGAGTGAGTACACGGCTCTTCGAACCTTGATGTACAAGTTAGATCCTGAAGACTTTCAGGATGAGTCAGGGATTCAAAAGCTGGTGACCTTTTTGGAAAACTCCCCAATGAACAAGCAGCCTATTCCAGATGCAGGGGCAAAGCTGTCTCAGTATTATAGGAAGCTGAATAGACGTGCGAATGAAACCATTCCTCAGTTCCTGGTCCGTGAAGAATACTCGTATGACACAATGTGGAGAAGCTTGCAAAGGTTGCTTCGTGAAAAACAGGTTGATCTCTCGAAGTAACCGAGCAGGAGCTTTGCGTGTTTTGTGGCATGCGTCCCAACGAGTCCTTCTTCTATGATGACGAACTTCAGGCAGAAGAGGAAGAGCTTGCAGCCCCTCCACCAGACGAAGAGGAAGGAGAGTCGACAAGGACCAAAAACCCTTTTGCCTCTCCATCAATGTCGAGGTCAGGCTCGCAAAGGGGATCTCAAGATTCCCAACCTCTGAAGGGAGCTCCACGAAAGCGGGATTTGATTGAGATGCTCATGAGAAAAGGTTTAATCCCACTTGCAGCTCTTGACATCATCCGAGGTTGGATGATCCTTGAAGCAACAGCCTCAAGTGATGTTGAGAAGTCACTCATCAAAGCCTCAACCCAGAACAAGTTGGGCTACCAGGAGGTTCGCTCAGCATTGTTGAGCGTGCATGAAGATTGAGGCCGTGAAGTTTCGATGCCTCGGAGCTCTCGATTTTCTCGCCATGCAGCTCACTGGGTTCATGAGGATGAAGAGTGGCGTGAAGATGAACAAGAAAATTTCCAAGACCAGTTCATGGGAGAAAAGTGGCCAGAAGAAGAATCCTGGCAGGAGAACATGTATGGTCAGGATGATTCATGGCCAGACGAGCCCAATGAGGATGACGCAGAAGAACAAGCAGAAGACCTTTCAGAACACACTGCCGTGATGAGCCAACTCCAAGAAGAGGAAGTGAAACTCCAAGCAATGCTGGCTGACGCTCAGAGAAATTTGACTCAAGCCCGTCAGGCAGTTGCGGAGGCCAAGCGAGATCGAGGTTGGCAAGGACAATCCATGGGGAAGTCATCAAAGCCAACCAGTACCTTTGTCTCCAAGGGCAAGGGGAAGTTCAAGAAGGGAAATTCTCCAGGCCCCGGCTTTTACAATTCTCCAGCTTCGAGTTCTCTTTTCCAAAGGAAATGGGAAATCCCCGAATGCATGGTACCACGAAATGCAGTACGAGTCTGGCATGCTGTCGCTGGAATCTGAGATTGAAGACCTCTATGCGGTTAGCAGCAATTCGACCAGACTTGGAAGTGAAGATAGTGCAAGATGACAAACCGTTTTTTTCGTTTTGGGAACGGCAAATGGGGGCAGGCTTTGTTCAGAGTAGAGTTGAGGACAGGTGGCTCTAGCTTTCATGTGTATTCCTTGCCCGCTCAAAATGTTCCAGTTTTGGTTGGCATGAGGGAATTGGATCAGTTGGATGTCATTTTGAACTGTAAGACAAGACATGCAATAGTTTCCGGGAAACAATGCATCTTGCAGGCAACCTCAAAAGTCCATGCTCTTTTAGATTTTGCTGTTGATATTCCTTTTTCACACGGTGGGAAGCAGTCGCAAGCTTTTCGAGTCGGAGAGTGCCATTTTTCGCCGTGTGAATATTCAGTGTCGAATGAACAGTCGTGCATACATTTTGACAATTCCAGTGGACCAGATTTTTCGATTTTTGCAGTTGAACAACAACCAGATGCGCAGTCTCATGTAGAATTTTTGGGAATCAGTGAATCTCAATGGCAGTTTCTGCGCCTCCTTTGGTTGAAATTTCCCCAGCAACCTCAGCACGCAAATTGAGTGATCCTCGACATGTCGAACACCGTCGAGTTCAAGGCAATGCTGAAGGTAGCGGTCAAGGAGGTTTTAGAAGAGAAAGAGAAAGCCGAGTCAAGCCAGGGCTATCCGTCAGCTGGAGCTCCGAAGTCCAGAGCCAAGGCCAAGGGCAAGAAAGTGAAGACCGAGTTCGACGAGACTCGGACTATGTCTCACACCGCACAGCTCAAGTGGGAGGCACTTGGCTGGTGCGGGAAGTGGATACGCCCCAACAGGAGTTCGGCCGCAGTTGACAAAGGTCTCTTTGACGGCTCCAGGAGAACCGGCCTCTGCCAACACAAGCTCGCAGGGCAACCGGGTCACCCATGCTCAGAGCCTCACTAGAACAGCGCGGAGGAGAGTTCTTGGCAGATGCTGCAGTGACCCCTCAAGCGTTCGTCCAGCAGTCAAGGAGGATCATGAGCTCCTATGCACCGGCCCGTCTTGATCGTCCTTCATCTGTTGTGATCACGCCAGAAGACGCTCAGCCCGCCGTACCAGCGTCATTTGGGCCAAGCCTTCCGAGCCAGGAGGAGGTGACGGAGGTGTGATCAAGAGTCCCAACAGGGGGAGGCCGACAAGAGGCCTAATCAGAACTGGAGGCCCTGTTTCGATCGTGATGCTGGAGAGACTGTGTAGTGCATGGTCGACGATATGAGCTCATTGGAAAAGGATGGGAGTCGTCCGTGAACGGGAATTGAATGGGAGTGGGTCTGCAAGGTCGTTCGATCGGATACGCTCTCGTTCAAGGGCCCCTGCGTTCGCTCGACTCGGACGCTCGTCCACTGCAGGTTCAATCCTCAGATCGTTCAGTTGTGGGAGCTCAGAGTGCAGCGCCTGACGTGTTCACGTGAGCCGGTTCTAGACATACACGTTTTGAGGCCGATGCTGTGTTCACTCTTGCCGCGCTCTGATCGAGTTCGTTTTCACGTGCATTGCGTTGCATTTCCATAGGTCTGTCACCATGATCAGTCGTGCTTTGTATATCAACATGCTCGTCAAATACTGCCTCAACAAGTTGTGTTCACCCTTTCAACGTTTTTGTTTTGTTTCACGTTCATGAGCCAAGTGAGCTGCAGCCCACTGTACCCTGCCTACGCTCCCCGGCGCATGAGGTGCGAACCCTCAGAGTGTTGATTGGTGGGACAGTCTCCCAACCTCAGCTCGGTAGTGCGCAGGGCGGCGCAGGGGACCATGGCTCAGAATGCAGATAGATGGGTGTCGAAGGCTTTAGCTCTCCCAATATTCTCAGAGGAGTTCTCCAATGCTCTTGCGGCCTCGTTTCAACTGATCTGGCCTTGATCACGGCCATGGAGGTGTGCTCGGGATCCGAGTTTTGAAGGGCGTCCACCATGGACGCCAAAGTGGCTCAGAAACTGCTCAGTGAACCCTCTACGCTGGAACAGTCCTGGGCCGTTTCAGTTTCGGTCGAGAAGACGTTTTTCGAATCTACCCAGGGTTCGGATTGTGTGAGCCCGCTCGGGCCCACAAAGTCCTTTCGGATGCCGCGTCATTGAAGAAGCAGGCAGCGATCAGGGCTCTTGTGGAAAAGCTTGTCAGAGACCCAAAACGGCTCAAGACATCGGCTCCAGCACCGAGTGGATTTTGAGCAGGCTGAAAGACATCGCTGGGCAGCGACATTGGAAGCGATCGGGCAACGAGCGCTCATGCCAAGTTGTTTCAGGGTAGGAGAACGATGAGCTCACGAACGCAGAGTCCACTAAGCTCAGGCATCTCGTTCTGACGTCTGGTGCCCAGAGGAAGGCTCACGTGGGCGTGTGGGAACGGTTCGAGTTGTGGATAGTGTCTCAATCGATCGATGTTTTCCCGCCCTCGCTCGAAAAAGTTTTGAAGTATGCTTTGTTTCTAGACTCACGGGAGTGCGGTCCCACTGTTATTCCGTCGCTTCGATTGTCGATTCGTTGGGTGACCTCACGACTGGCGATCGACTGTCCCAACTTGGACGCCCCCCAAATCTTAGCTCCCCAGAAAGAGGTGGTCGCCAAACGGGCCACAGATCTGAAAGAAGCTGTGCGTATTCCGATCGAAGTGATCAGGTGTCTAGAGATTTTCGCAGCGTCTGAGCATCCGGATCCGGGCGCGTTTGTTCATTTGGTGGTGGCTTTGTTTGGTGTTCGCACCCCTCCGTTTTGACGACGGGCTTCACGTGGATCCACGAGACCTCACCTTTACTGACTCGGAGTGGCTTGGCAGACCAAAGTCGAGCGGAAGTGGAGGGGAACGAAGTTCGCCGTGCCGCTCGTCGGGTTCTCAAGCGTGGAGTGGGTGAAAGAGGGTTGGGATCTTCTACAGGCTGAGTCGATCGATCGTGAATTTTGGGTTCATGACCGTATCGGAATTTCGCCCTGGGATCCCGGACTATATATGGACCCTCGGTGCAGTGGCTGAAATTCATAGCCCGAGACACTCTCAACGCGTATGGCAAAGGTTCTAAGGAGCGCTGTATGCGCAAACGGTCAACAAGCTCTCCGGCCACTCCGGTTGACTGATCACGTGGCCGCTCTTGGGATTCCCGTGTTGCCGCCGATCGATGTTGAGACTTATACTTCTGAGTGGGTTCCGCCGGTTCCGCGCCCAGTGGACATCTTGGATGCGGCCTTGTGGGATCGAGTCATGATTCTCGCTCATCTTGGGGCAATCTTTTTCGTTCACTCAGCAACTCCGTGCAACACCTTTTCAGCTGCTCGCAAATTGGATGGTGGTCTTCCCGCTTTGCGGTCAGAGGCCTATCCGCTGAGCCTCCCAGATCTGTCGCCCGAGAACCACACACTGGTCATTCTGTCTGGGCAACATGTTTGTGGACCGGTCGGTCGAGATCGCTGAAATCGTGTTCTGAATGGAGGAAACTTCTCGATCGAAAACGCGTTGGGAAGTCTGCTGTGGATTGCCCCGGCCATGCCTGCTCTCTCAGCCATTGCTCGCGTGTTGGACATGGACTTTGACAAGTGTGCCTTTAGGGCTCCTTCAGTGAAATCTCACGCCTCAAGGTGTCCTCCGCTCAGTTGGCAACTGCAGCTTCTCCGAGATCGTGGTTACTTGGTTGATCATATTGGCGGTGGCGCTATCACATCCCTGCACTGCCCTGCACTTTGTTCTTTTGAACAACTTCGAACCTTTGAGCGGGGATCCAAGCTTCACAACCTAGAACTGAAGAGATTTCAGACTCTGAGAACCAAGGTCCTTTGCATGAACCCTCATGACAGTCCTCAATCTTCAAATCCCAGATCTTCAATTTTCTGCGCATATCCCAGGCCCTTGCTAGAGCGTCCTCCACTGGAATGTTTGGGCTGAAGCTTGTCATACATAGGCCATCGACCGACCGGGCGATGGGGCCCACGATCGAAAAGCTGGACAGGAGGTCATGGGCGAGCTGCCCGTCCACCGAGCCGCAAGCCGTTGCCATAGCTTCATAGAGCGCTAAATGGCGCACTTGACCAAGAGCCGGCGCGCTGTTGTCATCGCAACAATTCAGGAGCAAGTAGCGAAGATCAGCGTCTGCAATCCGGCGCACTGATTCAGGGAGCAGGCGATGACTTTAGATCTTGTTCCAGAATGCCAGAGCTTGGACGCATTGACCCAGGATTTGAGCAGGCGAGCGCGCCAGAGCCTCAATCGCTTCAACCCAAGGATCGCCCAGAGTAACACCACGTTGAGCGCCCAATGAATGGCTTGACCAGGCTCCATTTCGACCTCAAGCAAGGGTTTCAGGGCACCTCTCTTGAGCTGGTACCCCGACTCCAGGGCTTTCTGAGTTGAGACGGCCTGCCGATGTTCTTTCCACCGAGAGGCTAACCCCAAGGGCCGCTTGCGATCCGCGGCGGCAGTCTGCAAAGCGAAAGAGGGGGCCAGGTGAGCGAGGTCATCCGTCCAGAGCTGATGAACTCCAATTGTTGCGCGCAGCAAGTGGGGGTACTCTTGAGCAAGCTTGGTGCGAAACACATAGCGACCCCGCTTGGTGTCCCAGAGCTTGCCGGTGAGGCGTTCAGCCTGATCACGAGGACAGTGTTTGCGCACATCAACAGACTCGAATGTGGCAGCGCTCAGAAGCCTGAGGACACTTAGCGAGCTGGGTGCTGGACTGGACGAAAGGAAGGCCTACAGGCAGATCGCAGTGAGGCCTGACCGTAGGCTTAAGTTCTCAGTGATTTGTTTGAAAGGATCCGGTTTCGGCAAAGCCAGCCTTTTTCATAATGATCGGTCACTCGTCGTTCGGGTTGGTGTCGGCAGTATATAACTACAATCGCCGTTCGGCTGCTATCAACGAATTGTTGGTCAAGCTCTTTGGGCTCATTGCGTTCAGTTTTACGACGACAAGTACGGGTTTGAGCCTGTCGAAACGATCGTGGGGGTGACGTGTAATTTGGATCTGATGCAACTAGAGATCAAGTCCGATCGTAAAGAGGATTTAAGTTCGGCAATCAGTTCCATTTTAAGTTCAGAGCTCTTGGACCCAGGCACAGGTAAGCTGATGTTTGGGGCGTCCCAACTGTGCAGGAAAGGCGGTCGTGCGTACCTGAGGAACAATGGTTGAAGCTCATTTCCAACATGGCCCTCCTCGGACTATCAATCGACAGGTGCAAAAGAGGGCTGACGTGGTCATCTTCACAGATGGCTTCACTTCGATCGTCGTTTGGATCACCCACGACAGTTTACAGCTGTCGTCCAGAAAGCGGCGAGCCGTCGGTGGATCCCAAGAACGATCCAAATCATCCTGATCGAGTTGTTGGCGCTTGTTCTGGCCCTGAAGACTTTTGAGGATCGTTAAACGGATCTGATGTGATCATCCTCATAGACTCCGAGGCAGTAGAAGTAGAGGCTGCCCTCGTGAAAGATTACTCGAGTAAAGAGGATGTGTGTTGACTAATTTCAATGTTTTGGGATCTGGCCCTTGCTTTGAACGCTCGTATATTTATAGATCGGGTCTCTACAGACGCAAGCCCGGCGGACTGGCCCTCCAGAAACGATTTGGAGAGAGGTCATAAAGCAGGTGGGTCACTGTAGAGCCGCCCAAGTGGCCAGACGCTCTGAAGTAAATGTTTTGGGGCCTGCGGAGCTGAAAGTCTGAGCCTCTGTTCGGCGATAGCTCTCCCTGCAGTATTTGCTCGATCCTGGCGTTTTGTTTTATTCTGCTTCAACCTGTTCAGGGTTGCGCTGATCTTGAAATTCTTAACATTTTTCTACAGAAAATCGACAGCTTGCCCGACTCGACCCCATGCCTGGAGCCGACAAAGTGCGCGAGGCATTTGTGTGAAGGATGCTGAAAGTGAATGACTTTTCAGGCACGGCGTTGCTAGCTGTGAGTATGCTACTACTACTACTACTACCACTACTACTGCTACTGCTACTGCTACTGCTATTACTACTACTCCTGCTACTACTACTACTACTACCACTACAACTGCCACTACTACTACTGCTACTACCACTACTACTACTACTACTACTAATACTACTACTAATACTACTACCACTACTACTACTACTACTACTACTCTAACTCTACTACTACTACTACTACCACCACCACCACCACAGCAACAACAACCACTACTACCACTACTGCTGCTGCTGCTGCTACTACTACTACTACTACTACTACTACTGCTATACTCCTACTGCTACTGCTACTGCTGCTGCTACTGCTGCTGCTACAGCCACTATTACTATTACTACTACTACTACTACTGCTACTACTACTACTACTACGACTACCACTACTACCACCACTACTACTACTACTACGACGACGACCACGACCACGACCACGACCACGACCACGACCCCGACCCCGACCCCGACCCCGACCACGACCACGACCCCGACCCCGACCGCGACCACGACCACGACCACGACCACGACCACCGCCGCGACGACGACGACAATGACAACAACAACAACAACAACCACGGCTACTACTACTACTACTGCTGCTACTACTACTACTACTACGACGACGACGACTACGACTACGACTACGACTACCACTACTATACTGCTGCTGCCACTGCTACTACTACTACTACTACTACTACTTCTCCTACTACTCCGACTCCGATTCCCACTTCCACCGCCTATATTATCTAGGTTTGCTAGGCTGGCCGAACGACCGCATGGTTGGCCACTCGCCCAGTCAACTAACTATATAGACACTAGCAGCTATCGTAGCAACGATGTACATCGCCCGCCGGCCGGCCGATCGCGTTCTAGCCAGCTGGCCAGCCGGCGGAGAAACAGCAGGCCAGGTTGCCCGCTGTCTCTTTTTTGAATTCAATTCAATTTTGAAGTCAAAAGTTTGAATAATTGTATAACACTGAAAATAGAAGTTCAATTAAATCAAGATTTGAAGTTCATTGGAGATATATTGATTTTTTATTTCAATGACAGTTTGACTATATTTCAATGACAGCTTTATTGTATTTGAATTCAAATTTAAACCAACGCCTAATGACATTATACAGGTTGTGCAAAAGCCCAAAGGACCAAAGCGCAAACAAAACCAAAAAGCAACTAGACGACGAGTGGCCCGAAAGCATTTTTCATCACGTAGGAAGTCAGAGTGTGAGTTATCTGTTAAGTGTTCAGTGTGAAGTGTTAAGTCGAGTGAGTTGAGGCAGTGTGTGGGTCTCTGTGTGTGTGTGTATCTATGTCTGTGTGTGTATGAGTCTCTGTCTGTGTGTGTCTCCGAGTAAGTTGAGGCAGTGCGTGGGTCTCTGTGTGTGTGTCAACCTCTCAAGAGAGCCGGGTGGTCGGGAGACATGACTCAGCTGCAGGGGCGCCAGAGCAGCTGCGAGAGATGACTCAGCCGCGAGAGATGTCTCATCCGCGTACTAAAGTTGTACTGCAAAGTCGCCAGTTCTCAGCTTCCAGCTCCACAGATTGCTCCGCGTACTAAAGTTGTACTA
>CAXAMN010004424.1:57340-82239 GCA_963970005.1 Durusdinium trenchii
CGATCTCCGCAGAGGGTTACACTTTCGGTTGACGCTGTTCGTCCCGCCCTCCGCCTTTAAGAGAGAATTTGTAAGTGGGGAAATGTTTTTCATTAGGACATCTCCCGTGCTAGTTTTCCATGCTCACACTTGCCTACTCATTGCATGCTTGCATAGTCATTGCATGCTTGCATACTCATCATTGCACTTGCATCATTACACTTGCATACTTACACTGGGGTACGTAACACTGGGGTACGTATAGCGTTCATGTTGTAGTGCAAGTGTGGTGGAAGTGTCAGTGTGTAAGTGTAAGTGTCGAAGTGTCAGTGTTCAAGGGATTTTCCGGAAGAACCCTTCGCAGTGCTTTCGGGAAAAAAACAAAACTTTGAGGTTTGGTTCAGCGTCAAAAGATGTTTTTTGTTTTCATTTTTTGTTTCTTGTTTTGAAATCCATTCTTTTTGGGAGTCTTTTTGAAGGTTTGTCGCGAAAATGGATTTTTTGTTTCTTAACATTTGATGCTTTGCTTTTCTCATAGCAAATCATAAAAAGAATCAAAAACATTGTGTTTGTGTCTTTGGTAGTCGACTTCAACCATAAACCTTCAAACAACACAAGGTTTTTGGGGTTTCGGGTTTCAAAACCAAAAACTCAAAAACAGTCTTTTGAGGCTGAACAAAAATTCTCCTCAAAGTTTGTTTTTTTGTTTTTAGGTTGTTGTGGTTGATTATTTTGTTGCTGGTTGTCATTGGAGATTTCTTTTGTTCATTTGTCTTATTTCATTGGTTATTTGAATTGTAAAGTGCTTTGTGTTTCATTAGATTTCCTTTTACACAAAAATTTTTTAAACCGATGTAAATACCAGTAACTTTAATGAAAGGGCTGGTTTTTGGGAGGGGCGCCAGATAATTATTTGTAGCAGAAGAGCGGGCGTATAAGTATAAGTCCTATGTAGATGGTGAGTCGTTGCATTGTATATTTTCAGAACTGTGATGTTTTGCTGCAATTTTTGGGTTATTGTGAGGACGGGAAGCCACCGGTTTAGGGCAGGCCATTCCAGAGCTGAGTGACCATCAGCGAGGTGGTTCCATCAGCAGAAGTCAAAGGCTGTTTGTGTCAGTGTGTCCGGGTGTGTCCTGACTGTGTTCTCTTCCCACTCATGGATGGTTTCAGTTTAAGATGCTGCCATAGCCCTAGCCGCCCTACGCAACATGTAGGTATGAAAAGCAAAAATTGTTTGTGAAGTAGCGGGTGTTATGTTTTCTTCTTCGAAGCACTGGCTATGTCGTAATCTCTAAAGCGCTAGTTGTGCTGTGCTTGCTTGCGTTCTGTGGTTATCCTCGGTTGGAAAAGTACGGTGTCTGGCTTTGTGTTGCAAAACACTATATGATTTTTTTTTGCGCTGCAAGGCACAATGCGCGCTGAAAAGCATTTGTACTATAATGTCATTGATGTTGTGGACTGCAAAGCATATGTCATGTTCTGCGCCGCGAAGCAGGTTCAAACGCCCCCTGCAGTTGACCCATCTAGTTTTGCGCGCAAACTGTTTCCGCAAGCCCCCTGCTAGTTGAGACTGCAGAAGAACCACCACGGTCCGCAACTTCTCTGGAGCGCTCCCCCCCGCTGGGTCGGCGATATACAGTAGCCAAGCGTTTCAAGACAAAGCCACTTAGTTGCAGAGTGCAAACTGGTGTGAATGAAGAGGGAGTAATAGGCGGGTTAATTCATCAAGAGTGTATTGACCAATTGCCCTATTGCTGGGCGCAGATGCAGTTCCACCTCATGATGAAGCGCTTGAAGACCGTGACCATCTGCAGTCCAGGCACACGCAATGCTTGCAGCGCTGCACGCTTTTGCTTTTCTTTGCAGGACTTTGTGGACGGCGACCAGCATGTTTCAGTTCCTTTATACGTCCAGTATATTTTTACATTCATATATGCTAGCCCCCCTCCTGAGATCCACCTTTTGATGCTCTTCCAAAGACACTCACGATCAAATTCACTGCATACCTCAAGTAAGTCTGGAGCGAGTTTTAGTATGCGACTTTTACAAGCAGAATTTGGCAGCGTACACGGGCATTTGAACCAAGCAGACTGCTTTAGGAAGCACGCGCCAGGAATGAAGCCACCAAGTGTAGATGCTGTAGAGGCAAAGTTGCCAGCTGTCATAGGAATTGTTTGACCCCGATATCCAGAGATCCAGAGAAAAACTTTTGACATGTTATAATCGCGAAAGCCAGCCGGTAGGCAAGTCTTGAGTCCTTAGGGTGAACGAAGTGAATATTGGGGGTGTGGGGGGTGGTGGTCGCACTGGGGCAGATTTTGGAGGTCGAACCCTGAGCCTGGTGGGGGAGAGCAAAAAAGAGTGTGGTCAGGAAAGCGTCCAAAAAGCACCAAAAAAGCGGTTTGGTGATGCAAGTGGTGTAAATGACGCCGGGTAGTGCATCATTAGCATCACGAAGAGGTCTGGAGACCATTTTCTTTGCTTTCTGGAGTGTCATTAGCAGAGAGGTTAGGTAGAATGTCAGAAGGTTTGCCAGACAAAATGTCAGAAGCTTTGCCAGATAAAATGTCAGAAGACACCCACCAGGATCATTTGTATTCATGATGGGGATCACTCGAAGTAAGTCCGTGATCTTTTTTGCAGAGCTTTCTTCTTGTACGGTTGGACACCACGGAGGGAGCCCATGCACGACTAACGAGAATGTCAGAGGATTAGGCAGATAAACTGTCAGAAGATAGTCATGGTGGGGATCACTGGAAATGTCAGCAGATAGTCATGGTGGGGAGCACTCGAAATAACTAAGTGATTTTTTCTGTGGCCATCGTTAGCAGAAAGGCCAGGTAGAATGTCAGGAGATACAATGTCAGAAGATTTGCTAGAAAGCATGCCACAAGATATGCCAGAGAGAATGTCAGACGATTTGCCAGATAAAATGTCAGAAGATAGTCATGGTGGGGATCACTGGAAATGTCAGAAGATAGTCAGTTAGCCATGATGGCGATCATTGGAAATAACTAAATGATTTTTTCTTCTGTGGCCATGTGTGGAAGACTTCAACACGATGCCCGAAATTTCGCCGATCAGCGCGAAAAACACATATTTCGGGCATCGCTGTTTTTGTCGTGTTGGCTCACGTATTGTTACTTCTCAGTTCCTTGCGCCTTCACCCGGACAATTGGTGGGGATCATTGGAAATGTCAGCAGATAGTCATGGTGGGGATCACTCGAAATAACTAAGTGGTTTTTTCTGTGGCCATCATTAGCAGAAAGGCAAGGTAGAATGTCAGAAGATAAAATGTCAGAAGATTTGCCAGAAAGCATGCCACAAGATATGCCAGAGAGAATGTCAGACGATTGCCAGATAAAATGTCAGAAGATAGTCATGGTGGGGATCACTCGAAATAACTAAGTGATTTTTTTCTTCTGTGGCCATGTGTGGAAGACTTCAACACGATGCCCGAACGAGAAAGCCTAAAACATTCAACACTTCATGCTGTGCTCCGATCTTGATCTACTCCACGTTGATACAAGCTCCAGGCATTCAACAATAAGTGCTCGCTTTTTTTCTTCCCAGTCTTGCACTACCATATATTGGTCTCTCGCTGGCTTTCGTCCTCTCCTTTCTCAGGTTTCAATAGAAGTATAGAAGTCAATCAGCAATCAATCAGAATCCAACTGGAATATATTTGCAATCAGAATTTTGTTAGAATTCAATAAATTCAGCAAAAAATTAATTCAAATTCAGTTGGCTTTCAATCAGAATCCATTCAGAATTCAAGTAAATGATAGTTTCAAAGCAATGAAAATTCAGGTAGAATCTAATGTAGAATTCATTCGGAATTGAATCGGATTTCAAGGTGAATTCCAGTGGAATTGAACTCGATTTGAGTTAGAATCCGAGAATTCAAGTAGAGTTTAAGTTGCATTCAAGAAGAGTTCAAATAGAGTTCTACTTGCAGTTCAGTTAGAAGGTATTTATAATTAAATTTTTGGCAGTTTTAATGTCACTAGAATTCAATGAGAACTCAAGTAGAACACATTCAGAATCTCATTAGAGAGCGTATTTAGTACCATTTAGGTTCAACCAACACTTACTTAGAACTTAATTTGAGTTCATAGGGATTTCAATTAGAACCCGGTTGGAAGTCAATGAGAAGCAAATAGAAGTTCAATTTTACAGCAATGATTATATATATATATTTACTTACAACTCAATTCGATCTTAATTGGGAGTTCAGTTAGAATGTACACAATGCTGGTCCACCCAGTGATCCAGAGAGACGTTTCTGGGATGAAAACTTTTATATAGTTGCTTTCGTCAAATTTCACTGACTCTGTATACTGTTGTGGAACTCCATGCTCAGACTTGAGATTCAGTGTTCAGATTTGAGATCCCACATTAATTTTCCAGACTTCACAAATCAGTTGAAGATGTGTGAACATTCTTGGCCATAAATCTTCAATCCAGATCAATGGTTTGAAGATTGAAGACTGAAGAGATAACTCTTGGCCAGAAATCATCAATCCAGATCCCTGGCTTGAAGATTGAACATTCCATGGCCAAGAATTTTTTCACATCTCAATCCAGGGATCTGGGTTCAAGATCTCTGGCCAAGAGTTTTCTCACATCTTCAATATCAATCTTCAACCCAAGGATCGCAATCTTGCACGCCAAGTCTGACAGCTGCTCAGACTTGAAAATCCCGAGTCTGATTGTGTGTAAGTATATGTCTTTGGAAGAGCATCAAAGCAAATGGGGTGGGTGGATCCAGGGGGTACCATATACTGTATATATATATATGTATATTGATATATCATTCCTTTCTTAGCTGCAGGTGCAGCACGTGGACCTCTGAGAGCCATGCAACATAGCCATGGAGTTGATTCATTGATTGGAACAAAGTCGAAGGACAGACGTGGCTACTTGTAGCATCTTGCAGCACCCCGTTTGACCAGATGCACCGTGTCGAGCGAGACGCAAAAGGTGTGGTAAGTGGGTTTGAGTCGGTTTGGATGCAATGATTGGACCCTGATTCCTCGACTCACTCCTATTTATGTGGTTGACTCTCCGCAAGCGCACAGTCTTTTGTGGAATAACGAACCGCAGAAGAGAACATGGCACCGACTGCTTCAAAGACTTGCAGCTGGTAGACTTGGACAATTATGAAACCATATGGCCTTTCTCCGTAAGATCGGATCTAGCACAGGACACAGACGATGAACTTGGCCCTCTTTAACGACCTGGAACACTAAGAACTTCAGATCAAACGCCAAGGGTACAATATCCCAATACTGACCGCATCTGAAAATGGTACTCCCCACAATGGTACCCTTCCAATCAACAAGCCTGTCTTTTAGACTGCCAAAGTGCCGTGCCATGACTTTGGCGGCTGTGGTGGGGTCACACCAGACACGATTTGAAACACAAATTACAAATTCTAGTTCTCGACGTTCATAAGAATTGTTAGAGGCAGAGGCCATGTGTACACTAATTCACTAAAGGGAACGCCATGCTGCGTTTTGGATGCCAGGCACCACCCACCGGTCACCCGCTGCTTGGTCATTGCATCGGTTTCTCTGACTGTGGTACGCGCTTTTGCGGGGAGAGTGGTCGGCATGCATCTAGTTTTTTCCTGTGCATTGCACATTGGAAGTTTGGCACTGCTATGGAGTCCAATACATGGAGGATTTGGATCTAGAAAACATATGAAGGCATTTGGGTAGTATTCTCTTGACAGAGTGTCGTGCCAATAAGTACACAGTTTGTTTGTTCGGCTGTTTTGCAGACCAATGTTTGCCAACTTTGCCGAACTCAGTGAACAGACACCAGGAAAATGTGAATGCAAACTCAGTTAGTTGCAATTCCAGAATCCTTCTGCCGCAGGGGTGCGCTCTGGATCTTTTGTCACCCACCACGCTTTTGCTAAGCTGGCAACTGGTCATCTATGAGTTGCAGCTGTGGAGGCCTCCAGGCTATGAACAATGTAAACATGTAAAAGAGGTTGAGCAGACAGATCTCAGCAGACCATTGGAAGGCTCACAAGAATGTGCCACATGCCTGTCCTCTGGCGCATGAACATGTTGTCATAGAATTTGAGAATGAATCTTTACGAGTGCATCAGTCTCACGATCCATTCAGGTGGGGGAGTTGTATGTAGTGTGGCCAGTGTAGCCAGTACCGGCATATATACTCCAAATCAGCATGATTTCACTCGTAGGTTGGTGACGTGCTTCCTCTTCTTTGGACCCTTCGGCTTGCCTTTCTTGTGGAACATCGCTGTCCTGGTGGCTTGGGGTGCAGCTTCCCATTTGACCAAATGGCGTTGAAGCTTCCAACTAATTTGTCAATAAAGCTTCCCATTGAGGAACTCTGGAGAAGAGTACTTCCTCCCGAGTCGTCAAGCAATCCAATGTGCAACTGATTTAGTGTGTTGAATTTCGACACCTGCCTGCGAATTCTGGACACTGCGCAACTGGGTCTAGCAATGTGTAAGTGTAAGACAAATGTTGAACAGTGTAGTCCTGTCAAAGGCATGTCAGGGTTTTGTAGCTAATGGCGTGCCCCGACCCTCCCTGACTTGCTGCAAGGTTAGAATTGAAACACGCAAGGCACTCAAAACTTTAAACCAGCTTTGTTTTCGAGATTCTCACACTGGAGTGGACGGGGCCGTTTGTCCTAGACAAACCCGAGAGGGAGCAGCTGATGCGGGGTTTGTTTGCATCAAGATGAAAGTGACAACAGCACCGCACTTCTGGTACCTAAAGTCACTGATTGATAGATCCCAATTAATTGCGCTGACAGGTACACTATTGTTCCTCGTTGGAAGGTATCTCCTTTCAGCGGAAAACTGCTGATTTCCTGTGGATGCTCATTTGTGGTGCAGGCGCTTACATTGTGTTTTGCAAACATTTGCAACATCACAAAAATTGACATGATCTTGATCATCAAGGCCTTGGCCTTGGACAGTCTTATGGTTGCTTCCTGCTATGCTGAAGGAATGCTGCTGGCGCTTTCCTATTTCTTTGGAAACATGTGCGCTGTGGAAGAGTTCAACACTTCACCCCTTGGGATGCTTCCCAAAGAGTGAAGTGATGATATGCTGTTTCTCAGGTACTTTGTTAGTTCCTCTATGATCGAACTCATGACCTACGTCTGGGGACGGAAGAACTCCAATGCCAGAATGCAGGCGGCAAGAATTGTGGTCAACCAAGACTGTTTTGCCATGATTAAGTTCCAGATGGTTCACGTGTTTATAGATTTGAGCGTGGTCACGCTAGTCTTGACCAAGATGGCACAAAGTGCTCAATTTAGCGACAAGCCATGACTCCGGTCCTGTAAACCATTTTCTTTATATACACATACTTTTTTGGTGTTTGGTGATTCATTATGTGCTTCTCTGCCCACTCGTGCCACTGAGCATCACACTCCTGCATGCTGCAGCAGCTGTCATGCATTCTCAATGCACCGCCCGTCTGCCTGTCACATGCCTTCTGTGCTGCCATCTATCCCTGGATGCTCAACCAACGCTCAGTGTTGGGGCCCATAACCTGTGTTTCTTTGCCCGCCCATGCTACTGAGCATAGCCACTTTCAGACTACCTCTGGTGGCATGACGCGTGCACCTTCAGGGCTTTGCTCTCTTATGCACATTCAAACCCCTTTGTTTCAGCACCCACAGAGCTGAAAGCAAAGAAAAGCTTGTAGTGTTAGTTCTAAGATTCTAAGGATTTTGCAAAAGAAAGACATGCGTTTGAACATGCAAGCTTTTGGTTTGGCTCCTGGTTTGTGCTGTTTTGGTCTGCACTGAAAGTCTGAACAGGTATTCTTCTTCGTTGTCAGAGCTCCTTATTTGCCATGGGTCGCCGCCTTAAGTCTTAGTAGGAGTCATGAGAGTACAGGACCCTATATAGTTTAAGTTGCTACAAAAGGAGAATTGCAATGAACATTGACTACGTCATAAAGGCCTCCTCACTTTATTGAGGTGCTCGCTGGCATTTCTGCCCTCATGGGCGGTGGTGTCCAGGAGCTTTGAATAATTCCTCTCCTTTCAGAGCTTCTGTGAAAGCTTGGAGCGGTATGCAGTTGACTCTTGACAAAGCTATTGCAAGATACGGCTTTGCCCCTCTGAAATAACGATTCGTTCTTCGTGTCACTTGGTCAATCTTGTGGACGGCTTTAGGGGCCACTTTCTCACTTGATTCTCTCCAGTGGGGAGCGTGTTTTTTGCTTTGGGTTCAGGACCACTTGTTGGGCATTGCAGTGGGGCACGTCTACTACTTCTTTGAGGTGGGACACAGGAAGAAATCTACTTGAGACCGACATGGACTCTTATGTGGGGTGAGGGTTGTGAAGTGTGATTGGAATCACTTGTGAAGCACGATTTGGATTGCTTGTGCGTCACCGAACTGTTAGTGGAGGGTTTTGATATGAGCGTGTTATTCGAAGTGAAGCCCCCACCCCACTCCACTGCACTCCACTCCACTCCACTACATCGAGCAGCACCTCTTCCGCAAGCACATCCAGCACCAGCACAAGTTCATCCTCAAGTACTTCAGCACCGGTGTCTAGCTGATCTCAGTTTAGCAAGTATATAATACATCAAACACATTCCCAATGCGTGATGAACTCCATGAAACTATGTGAGGAGGGTTAACCCACTCCACCCCACCTCACCCCACGCCACGCCACTCCACTCCACTACACTCCACTCCACCACACCCCACCCCTAGCCAACTCCTTCCAGTAATGTGCTGAAGTGAGTGACCACAGTAGATGTGTCAACCCTTGTCGCTATGTTGGGTTGGTGAAATGCTTCTTAGAGCCTTCCTACATGCTCTCGTCGGAGCGTTGGCAAACCAGCAAACCCCGAAGGTGTCATCAATTCTACTATGAACATCTATGAACCGTGTCGATACTTAGCTGTGTAATTTTTAGTTTTAAAGTTTGAGCGAACGACTTCAACGTGACATCCCGTATGATACAAGACACCAAGCATTCTTAACTCTTCGAGTTTCACAAGCGGGTTTCTGCCAAACTCTTTGCTTTTGACTCCTTTTAACTGCTCTTTGCACTGTTTGTTGAGGATATCTATCCAGTTCTACCGACATCAAAGGGATTCCGACTCTTTCGCACGCCAAAGCTGCTGAAAAAGGCCCTTGCCTCAGCGAGGAGTCCTGTTGCACTTGATTGATGCGCAGAAGACAGCTTGTAGCGCCAGCTTGACATGCCTTCGTTGCTTGTGGACACAAGTGACGACAAGACCCAGGTATGCAACCAACGCGACTAACGACTGAGATTTGATCAAGATGTACAGTGAGTGATCACTGGACAAGCTGCCCAGCCAATCCCAAGATGAAAAAATAATACAGCTTCCTGGTCAGGTTAACAAACTAAGCACCAGTTTGGAACGTCAGTCTTCCAAAAGGTCAGCCGAAAATACAACCACAATGTGATCATCTACATATGGTTTGGATATCTCAGATCTCGCCGACTCACACTGACTCATCCCGAAGGTTATGTCCGCTTCCAACGCTTTTTATGGTGCCGCTACTCACTCACTCAATATACCTGTTGGATGCTGCAAATTTGAAAATGCATTTTGGACTTACTGTATTCAATTTGCCACTTCAATTTGGGGCGTGTCATAGCCGCTTGCAGGTTACGTGCGAAAATAAGAGCTAGCAAAACCCTGATTCATCGAGGATCACTGGATCCGCAGCATTTTCCAAGACGACCGCGGCCATGGCACCGGTGCCAGAGGATCTTGTGTCGAAATTGGGGTCCAAGAACAACAAAGAGATTGATGAGTGGACCAACCAAGTTGAAGAGGTGGGACTTTGCCAACTTTCGATTCAAGTTAACCTTCAGAACCTCTTTTCCTCGGATAATTCTCAACCCAAATTAACATGTTACAACCCATTGCTTTGTTGTGTTCGTTGCCAGCCCACTCTATTTCCAAGCTCATTTAGTCTCCGCGTCCGGTTGCTTGGTAGCTAACCAACTCATGTTGGTAGGAGACTGTCACGTCCGTAGAGCTAGCAATGCCTCAACGTGTCCTGATCAATGCATGCCCAAGTCAGGTTACCTCCCAAATCCGTGGCATCATCGATGGGACGATCACAGACTTTGAGGCCTTTGATCAGCAGCTTGCCCTCAAGGAGCGTGCCAAGCAGATACGGCAGGAGGAGTTGCTTCAACGAAAGCAACGGCTGCTGTTATATGGCAACGAAGGAAAGGGCGAAGGCACCAAATACAAGTGGTGGTGCAAGAGATGCTTCGTGGAGTATACCATTGATTTGCCGGAAGGTTCCTGGACCAAATGTAGAATTGAGCAGCTACTTTGGTGATGCATTTTTTTCATCCCGATTTTGAATTCATGTGCCAGATGACTGGTGTGGAGAGCGAGTTCTAAGGCCAATGCACCAGGTGCCGCCAGGC
Source organism: Durusdinium trenchii (assembly GCA_963970005.1). Classification (NCBI taxonomy): domain Eukaryota; class Dinophyceae; order Suessiales; family Symbiodiniaceae; genus Durusdinium; species Durusdinium trenchii. Next base: position 67,760 of record CAXAMN010004424.1, read on the forward strand.
GGATCAGCTAATGTCTCAAGAAGCACGGCGTCAGGAGCTGATGGGGAAGCTGGAGGTCTTCAAAGAAGAGAAAGCAAAGCACAAATGGCGGAAAGACAAGTGGAACCGATGGAAGAAGTCCCAAGCACTTCTGGGGAAAAGCCGATTTATAAACTACAAGGCATGGCCGGTGTCACTTGATGAAAGCACATGGCCCGACAAGCTAAGAAACCATTCTGAGTCAAGGAAGGACATGTATACCGTATACAATGATAGAAGCACACAAAAGTAATTAAGCCATTCAGAGCACTGCAAGGCCTGGGAGTACTGGGAGCCTGATACAGATTCCGAAGAAGAGGGCGATCCCATTGTGCCCAGGGACAATCCCGAATTCCTCGCGATGGAGGCTGACTTGAAGGAGAGAAAAAGGAAGCAATCTGAAAAAGCAATCACGGCGGAAAAATGCCGTCAAAGGGGAAATCAGTGCATGAGCGAGGGAGACTATGTTGGTGCAATCGAAAACTATGATGAAGGTTTGGAGTACCGTCGAGATTGTAAAGCTCTGTGGACCAACAAAGCTTTGGCTGAGCTCAAAGTGTTTAGATGCTTGCCACAAGCGCTTGCCCCAAGCAAGCATAGAGACTTTCCGCCAGCAACAGTTACCAAAGTCATTTGTTGGGTTTTGGCATTCATCGCTAGGACCGGATCTGACACACTGGTGCCTCAATCATTTGTAGTGAAAGATGCTTAGGATGGCATGATGCGGTGGCTTCTTGCAACAAAGTCATTGAATATGCCGAGATTTTCGAGGAAGGCTTTGCCAAGAGTGCTGATGCATGTTTCAAAGCTTTCACTCGAAGAGCTACAGCTTTGCGGGGCTTGCACCGGTGGGAGGATGCTGTGAACGACTTAGAAGATGCACTTAGCATCTACCCCAAGAGCAAAGAAGCCTTGGATCTCTTGGAGAAGACCAGACAAGCCTGCTTGGAGGCCAGGTTCTTATAGTCGTTCAGATTCATTCTGACAAATTTCCCGAGAGTTTGGGAACTTTGGACTTAGGCCAAGAAGGCCCAGAGATCTCAGGAGTCACCGGAGCCACCAAGGCCCGAGGAAACTGGGACGGTGCGCGTGGAGATTGAAGAAAGCGACTCAGAGGGTGAAACGACCCTTGAGGCTCAGGAGATGACGGCGGAACAGTTTTGTCCTTTTCCAAAGTGGTTGAAGAGGCATTACCTTCAAGCTTGTTGTCCAAAGGGCATATATAGTATAATCATACACATAACCGCACTGATGTCACCGACCCCCCTTCTCTTTTTTGGTGGCATATCCATCACAAATTTTCCATATGAGGATAATACGAGTATTTGAACACGATTTTTCCACGAGTAGTATATATATATATATTTTTGAATTTGAATCCCTCTACTATACTATGGAACTTAATCTGGATAAATGCCTTTGAACCGAAAGCAATCTTCCATCAAATTCGCAGGTGGATCCCTGGTACCCCGCAAACATACAGCCACATACCTTGGTACCCTCCTCACAGATACTGTTGATAGCAAAAAAGAAGTCATGAACCGCATCGCAGATTCAGTCCGCACTTGCAACCGACTCAAATTGTTTCGGACCTCCATGTCATGGGATAAATTGAGTTTTCACTTCATCCTTCGGAGTAAGCTCTTAATTTATATGGGTTGGCAACCATCCAATTTAATCAGTTAGCACTTAGGATATAGAAGAATTCTACATATACCTCCCACAAGTGTTGACAGAACAATGACCAACGCAGCTGCGAAAGAGCTTCTCAGTTGTCGAATTCTCACGATTATGGTTGAAACGAACGATTCAGCTCTTAAGGCACATCATCCAAGCAGACCCTCAAGATCCGATGCGCCAGGTCCTTTTCCTTCCTAACTCGCTCATACCTAGAGTTGAGCATGCAAGACTAGTAGGCAAACCCAGGGCCCACTGGCAAATCGAAACTCATGCTGATGCTTATAGAGAAAGTGGTCAAGTAGATCAGTTTCATATCAGCAACATCACAACCATGTGTCGACCACCTTGACACTGAATGCTTGATCACCGAAAGTCTTGTCGACTCTTCACCCAAAGCTTCGTGACCGAAAGCGGGCACATTCCCAGTCCTGCCTTTATCAGAATGCTAGGTTTTCCTCACCCTGTTGCTTCTGTTGTTGTCCTGTTCCTCACCCATTATGATTCATCTCAGGTTTGTCTCCCTCGCAAAGGCGACGACAAGTGTCGTGTTGCAGTATTTGTGTTTGCACATAGAAATCAAGTACCACGCGGGAGTCTCAAGGCCTCATAAAAACACAGTTCTGCCAGTTGGCAGGGTCCAAGGCGCCAGGGGCGTTTGGAGGGGGAAGATGGCGTGCCACGTGGCGCTGAGGAAGCTTTGAGGGAGGAAGGAAACCAGGGAGCGATTCAACCCGTGCCACACAGCAGTTTTGAAGCGCACTTGGAGATGTCATGCTTCGGCAAAGCGCAACCCCACACCAACGCGGTCCCAGCAGGTGCTGGGCAGGGTCGCCGGACATATGTGTATGTATGATTGTGTATGTATGTCTGAATGAATGTCTGAATGAATGTATGGATGAATGAATGAGTGAAGATGCATTATACAAAACATGCACAAACGATGGTTGGCAGGAGTCCGACTCCAGTTCTCTGCAGCACCTCAGTAGACAGCATTTTGCCAACCTTCTCAAGGACTTGGAGTTGAACGAAACTGAGAGAAGCGCGTTTTGCACAAGACAAGGCGATCAGTCCGACACCAAAAAGCTCAAAACCGATCAGTGGGTTGGCCGAAAGATCGACTTGAAGGTGGAGGCAGGGTCTGGGTGAAAGCATCTATTTTCTAACATGTTGCAAAAGGGACCCCCCATCATGCATCATTGTGAGTAAGAGCCACGGCCCACGTGATGAACTGTGTCTAGGAGGTTCTTCAGCCATCTCGACTAGACACACTTCTTCGGGATATTGAGCGCTGCAGCTTGCTTTGGAAAAAACGCAGACCGGGTGACGATGGTCGAAGAGCTTTGGAGGATGACGAGTCTTGTTCCGGAAACACATTTTTATTTTTTGCACCAACTGCAAAGGATACAGCTTAGTGGATGTTGTCTACATGAACTGCAAAGGGATTTTCTTTGGCAAAAAGGGTGCGACGAACACTTTAAGTGATAGGTGCTCTCAGATCTCAACTTCTTAGGAACCCGAGTCCCAAGATGCAGATCGATTTGTCAAGCTTGTGACTCCGCGGGCTCTCTCTCTTCTCTTGGTGCTTGCCAAGTCCAGTGATCACCACTGCTCCTTGACCGTTTCAGCTTTGCGGCATGTGTGGCCCCTGCTCAATGTCGAGGACCATGCGCAGCAAATGTTTGGCCACTTGCAACTGCTACTACAAATGCAAATGTAGACAACCCTGCAGGAATGGCGCTATCAAATCCTCTCCCTGCTTTTTGAGTGGTCACAGCGGTCCATCTCAGCAAAATCCATGGCTGAGTTTGCAAGCAGATATCCCGATTCTGGATGGCACCAGTAGCAAGCTTGTTCCCCAATTCAGGAATTCAGGAGGGATGTAATGAAGGCAATGGTTTGCTTTCTCTCAAATCTGAACGGTTTTGCACCGCGATGAACATCAGTTCCCAAGGACCCTCATGTGCACATGTTGATCAACATCGTCGGGGCAAACAAGAAAGAAGACTTTTTGCCGCCAGGAGCTGGATGTGTGGGTGGGTGGGTGGAATATTTATAGGGGACATCATTGTCAGAGCATTAGCCACATCAGAGAAGTTTGTGCATTGGTTTGATCAGGCTTTGAAGATAGAGCAAAGAAGGCTGCAGACAAGCTTGAGCTTGGTGTCGAAGCGATGGAGGAGGTCATGAAGGGATTGACCATGGAGAGCCCCATGGAGCTTGCGATTAGTACACTTGGAAACCTGTGTTTGGCAGGCTCCACCCTTAGCTATTTTCAATTGCAGAATCTTGGAGTAAAAAGGGGTCCAAGTTCGGACCATCATTTTTGCACTCTTGGCATACTGTGTAGGGACAAACAATAACAGAGAGCACGTTTGGCACATTTTCACTCCACTCATGGGATAAGGATCTCGCCCCTGGTACCTCAGATCGTGGAGGTGCTCCGGCCCCATCTTCGACCCATGGATCTTCGTCTTTGTGGAAAAACTGCTGGGGCCCTTTGCAATTTGCTACGCTTGAAGCCAGAGGAGGTTGGAATTGGTCAGATAGTATTGGTCATCAGAGCACAGGATGACACAAGTGACACAAGTGGAATATGTATTCGTTGGTGCTTGGTGATGCTGATGCTTGTGGTACATCCGTGTTGTGTGCGCAGATCGAGCATCACATACTGAACAGACCCCCTGAGAGACACGTTGGACTCGAATACCAAACACGCACCATTGGCGTAGGACTTTGGAACACTTTGGGCTTGTGTGGAACCCTCTGGCGCTTCAACATTGTTGTCTGGACCAAACAAAACAGCACCTCAGTGAACAAAGCATCAATACAAAAGAGGGCGATTAAAGTGAGGGGGTCATGTATTCGGCACTTTCAGGAAGGGTGAAGCCAGAGCCTGTTGGAGGAGAGCGAGCAAGGGGTGACACAAGTGCATCTCGATAACTGCTTTGGTGATGCGAGCCCAAAAGGTTCAACAGTGCATATTTTGCATCACCAAGTAGCCATGATACCATTCAAGTGGACAGCCGGATGTCCAGTTGTGTGTATCTAACGATGTAGGCGCGTGTCTTTAAGCTCAGCTGTACAGACGGCAGCCTGCAAGCAGGCATGTCAACGCTTTAAAGATTTCAACGAAGAAGGCTATCAGCTAAGGACTGCTTTGTGCACAGCGAAAGACCAGGCTTGCTCAGCTGTCCGGAGAAGCGGGCGCCGTGAACGCGCGCGCAGAACACCATCTAAGCGGTCCAAGAGAGGGTGGGCCGTAACCAACGGGCTCAACAAAAAGGCCATGAGTGGTGGTGCCCTTGCTTGATTAGTCGTTTTGTCAATGTTTTGGAGAAGAAAAAGGGGCGCCAGCAAAGGAGCGCTATCTTCAGGGGTCTAGCCCCCCCAAGCAGCTGTAGAGAAGAACGTTGAAAGACTATCTACCTTAGACCATCTGCCTTGGCAATCTATGGGGTGCCCTTTAATAGAAGAATGAACGCTCCGCTTTACACGTCGCACCAAGGGAGGGAATAAGACAGATTCTGTTGAGATGAGACCTTCTGTGCACAGATGATGGTGAACCCACCCCAGATTTTACCAATCAGCAAAAGCTGCAGATTGTACAATCAGGTGTTGGTATCGAACCGTAATAATTTACACTGGCATGATAGCGGGTATATAAGGAAAAAACTCATAGCGCCTGAGGGAAAAGCCCAATGTGAAATGGCTTTCGTTGTCAATGAGCGGTGCCAAGGGGGTTGTTCACCTTGCCAGGCATGACATCTGTCAGGGCAGGGACGATATCCACCCCAACGGTGCTTGACGCATCGATGCGTGTATTGCCTTGTGGTATGCGTCGTTTTGCTTTGTGGTGGCATGTGTGACGCGAGGGACGAATGACATCATGTCAGGGATGACATGTCACGCCAGGATGATATCATGTCACGCCAGGGATGACATCGTGTCGTGCCAGCAACCATGTGAGCGCGCCCGCGCAAAAGAATTTCCACCAGCATTTCCTTCCTTCCTTCCTCCAGTGGCGCGGACTCACGCAAACGCACTTTCCACCAAGGCCGCGCAAAACCGCATGGCGCAGCGCTCGTGCATCACCAAATCTTCCTTTTCGGCAACAGCTGCAGCTGGGCCGGCGTGCGACCTAGCGCACCGAAACGCCGCGGCTCTGAAAGTTCCGAGGCCTTGAAAGGGAGGACGAGGCTCTTTGCCCATGTGGGGCCTTGTAGTTCATTTGTAGTTTCAGAGGGGGGTAGAGAGGGAGAGACAGAGAGAGAGGAACAGAGAGGTGGAGAAAGGGAAGCAGAAGCGGAACAGAACTCTGAAGCTGTGAGGTCTGCTAGAGAATTGCCCGAGGAGTCGGCGACAGTATACGTGCTTGTTTTATGCAACCTCCACCTTTGTTTTCGACGACGGTTACACACTTTGGCACCCTCCACCTCCGTTTTCGGCGACAGTTACACACTTTGACAACCTCGACCTCTACCTTCGTTTTCGGCAACTGCTTCCACCACGCTCACTGCGGCGCCGAGAATTCACAGTTCACCGCACGTTTGAGCGCTCGATGCGTCTTGCGTAGACCCCTTTCTCGGCAGGATGGGCGTGCCTCCTTTCTGGGCAGGATGGAGGCCACGGGAATCTTAAAATCACCAGAGACCCATCAGCGTTATGATGGTGGGAGGGGGGCTGCCCAACGAAGCTACAGAAGACTGGTGGAAGCATTCAGGGGCGCCTGAACGCGCGCCTGCCTGTGGAAACCCTCTCTGCACAGCGATTCTTATGTCTCGCTTGCGAACTGTAGGCAGAGTTCATCCGTCGGTTTTCCCTACCATAGTGGTGTTTCGTCCATCTTGCTCCCTCGAAACAGGAGGCATCATGTTTTGTTTACCTTACCTAGAACAGGAGGCTTTATGTCCGTTTTTGTTTAACTTACCTAAGGCGATCTGTCTCGCTCACTGTGTGGAACTCCCTACTTCTACGTACTTGTCAATCAAAGATCAGACATGTGCACTCACCTGTTTGTCGAGTTTTGCTTGTCAATCTTGCTTGTTCAGTTTGGCATGCGCTTCATTTGCGCCGAACCTGCTAGCGACGGCCTCTAACCTGTCGCGTTGGCCCCTCACCTAGATGCGATTGTCTTGTCTACCTTCTACCGGTGGCCTCCAACCTAGTATAGCTGTCTTGTCAACTTCCTACCGATGGCTTCCAACCTTAACGCTGTCTTGTCTACCTTCTACCGATGCCCTTCAACCTACGGTGGCCTCCAACCCTTTTGTTTTTCCATGTTTTCCTAGGTCAGTGAGCGGCAAACCGCAATCCATGTCGCACCCAATTTCCCAAGTGTGTGCGCATGTCTGTTTCTACTTATATACGCATATATACATATATATGTATATCTATACATATATATATATATGCCTGACAAGGGAAGGGATGAAAGCCTGCCCTCGCTCTGTTTTGTTGCGAGAAAGTCCTTAAACAAAGCGCAGAAGGGCACCAACCCAGAAATGCGGCTTAAGGGTGTTTCCGGAATTGCGATGACAATTCATCTCAGCTCGGCTTGCAAGACTCAATCAAAATGCTCGAGGATACATCTGCCGTGTCCTGCTTTTTCACGGGCCTTATCCGCAGAACCCGCTGGTCTTGCACTTAGTTTGCCCGAGATGGCCCCCAAACAAAGCGCAAAAAGGCATCGACCAAGAAACTCCAGCTCCGCCCATCAGACTAGATCCACGGTCGTTCCACGCCTGCGTCGACAGCTCATCTCGAGCAAACCTCTACGTTTCACGCGTTTGGCATGCTTGCCCCCACAAAACCTGCCAATCATCTCAAGCAGGCTCGCGTGATTCAATCAATGTGCTCCAAGATGCATCTGCCACGCCCTGCTTTGTCACAGGTCTTGTTGCTAGGGCCCGCTTTTCACAGGCGGCCTTTTCTGCCCCGAGACAGCCTTCAAACGAGGCAGTGCCAACATAAACTCACCCTTAAGGTCTTTTCCGGGAGAATTTGGCGCCGGCGCAACCTCAAGATGGCCTTCGCACACACACACACAGCAAAAGGGCGCCAACCTCCAGAAAAACAATTTCCTGCGTCGACAAGTCATTGTTGCCGCGTCCGCTTTATCACGGCGCGCCTCAAGCAGAATGAAAACTGCCGAAAGCGAAAGAAAACAGAATGAAAACACAGGAAAGCAGAATGAATGAAAGCAGATGAAAGCAGAACGAGAGCAAAAGCAGAGCCTCCTTCGTTTGCCAATACTGATCTTGTCGATGATCTTGGAAGTAGGCCCATGCAACTTGCCGACGCGCGCGGTGCAGCCACAACTTTGCCTTGCGTCTTCTGCACCGGTACCGCCTGCCCAGAATTGGCCTCTGCAAAAAAGCATGAACCATTAACAATTAACAATCGTTATCGTGGAAAAACAACTTCGGCCCGCTTCCCCCCCCCACACCCCCATTATTCACTTTGTTCGCAGGAACAACTTCAGCCCAGCCCATCGCCTGGCTTTGGCATCAGCAGCAACAACAACAACCCTGCGAACTGCGCGTGGACTTCTACCCTTGAATAGATGCGTTTTGCGCGCCTCCTACAGCCCTTCAAACAAACCTAATCCCAATTCACATCTGATTGTGGTTTGTCCCCAAATAGGTGCAAGTTATAGGGGTTCTTACTTTTCAATGGTGTGGATCTGGATCGGCGTTTTTGTTTTGCGGGCGCTGCTGCCGTGCGGCGTTTCGTTTTTTCCATGCTGGCGCGGGCGCTGGATCGGCGTTTTGTTTTGCCCGTGCTGCTGACGTGCTTTTGCGCGTGCTGCTGCCGTGCTGGCGCTGGCGCTGGCTCTGGATCGGTCTTTCGTTTTGCGAGCGCTGCTGCCGTACTGGCGCTGGCGCTGGTGCTGGGTCGGCGTTGTGTTCGTGCTGATGCAGGCGCTGGTGCTGGATTGGCGTTTCGTTTTGCCCGCTGGCGCCGTGCTGGTGCTGGTGCAGGCGCTGGCGTGGACGCTGGCGCGGGCGCTGGCACGGGCGCTGGCCTGGGCGCTGGCGCTGAATTGGCGTTTTCTTAGGGCACGCTGCGCGGGCGCTCACCGTGTGGTCAAATTACGTCTGTGACGTCGCTGTGCCATGCGGCTTTGCGCGGCCACGGTGGAAAGTGCGTTTGCGTGAGTCCGCTGTGCGTATAGCATCTTGTAGCATACATGCAAATGCAGCCATAAAACTTTCAAATGTATTCATACACATCTCTCGCGCGCGCCCTCGGTTACATAACCTTTCCTACCACCTTCCCCGGCCATTCGTCTAATTTATTTTTTTAGCCCATGATGTACGCTTGAGATGTGTGATACGCAAACCTGCTGAATCTTGGTGCGCGACTTGGCCAGGTGGAACGTTGCACAGGGCAACTTTTGGAGGCTGACGGGGCTGAATTCGAGACTTTAAGGGTTCTCTGGGCGGTTTTAACGAAATGTCACCATGGTAACTCGGATGAGAAAGGGATCACTCAAGAAATTGTAAGGTTCAGGAGAAACAAAATGTTACGCGTTCCTCGCTAGGCTCTCCGAGAAGAGGGCAAACCTGAGGCCAGGGAAATGATCAAGGCCAGAGGGTTCTGTGCGGTCTGTCCGTTGAGTGCAAGAGTTGGTTGTTCTTGCAATTGTTTTGCACATCAGTTATACGTTTTTTTTTTTCACATGTGACTTCCATGCTTTTTGAGATGGGGGGTGCCTTGGTTAAATATTCCAGGTTATACCGTGAGTTCACAGAATATTTGTTCTGGAATATTTTTACAGGAATATTTATGGCTGGAGGTATATGATACTGATACTGGAGACACACCCCAGATCTTTTTTTTAACTGAAGAACGTGTTGGAGGAGTGATGAAAAATGGGCAATCTTGAGAAGAAGGGTGGAACTATACCCAGAATATTTATTTACAAAAACTAGAATCGTTCTGGAATATTAAATTCATAAAATTATTCCTGTAACTGGTCAGTTCACGGAATATTTTTTAAGAACTGGAAGTATATAGGAATAAACAAAAAATATTCTGCAAGGTCTCGACGTGGGTAGGTATCTAAGGCACCCGCCATTTTTTGAGTATTCTGCGTATTGCCGTACAGAATGCAGGCGGTGCAAATGACTTCCGGACTTGGTCCTGCAACTCCGCAGCTCTTGGGCGCTTTGGTTAACCTGGCAGTTGCAAGACCCACGGCTCTGGTTGAGATGCAGCATTTGGGCACCCTCCAAGTGGTAATTCCTTTGATCGATCCTGAAGCCTATGGTGGGCCACTCAGGGGTGAAACCGACGGAAGGTGTGTGCCTTCTGGAAGTAAACCGCAAGATGTATGAGTCCTGCCTACTGAACCTTGTGCTTCCCTCTCATCGCATTGAGGCTCAAACAGTGCCGACAAGGTGATCTCTACCCGCGCATGTTTGGTGTCGAGTCGACTGCTTGGAGCTTTTCCAGATGGTCTCAGCCTGGATCAAGAAGCAGAACTACTTTTTCGCCTGTCCCAGATTCTGACCAAGGTGAAGAATGTAAACACAAATACATGTTTTTGAAACAGTTTTTGGATGCATTAAAAAAACAAAAAACTGTAGTTTATACATATATATATACACAGTATATATACACACACTCACACACATTTTCAACATGTTGATGCAACCCAACAAAACTTGATGCACCGAACAAAATACTGCCACATGGGTTGGCTGAGGTCAGTATCCCTGAGATCCAGGCCGATGTTGCACAGTTCAGCTCTGTTGAGAAGACTCCAACATTAGAGGCCATGGACCCACCGCTTCGGGTGCTGGTCACCCTGCTGACGAAGGCTCCAGGTGCCCTGGACAGGTGAGGGCCGCAGAACCTGTTGAAACTGCTCAGGTGCAGTTCTCTTTCCTGCAACGATCAAGATAAAGATCTAAGGAAAAGAGCCCAAGGCCTCTCTTAAGAAAAAACATTCTTGGAACTACGAACCTATCAGCAAAAGCACCAATCTTATTGAATCTGTTCACCACAGACATTGACCCTGCGAAAGGTTCGTCTCAGGAACGAGCTTGAAGACTGGAGATTGCTCGATCTCATTCTCTGGACTCATGGGGAAGGTGTTTGAGTTCATTCGTGTGCTGCAGCCTGCGAGCCATGTTGCTCTGGATGAGGAATCCTCAACGCCTTCCAGGCTGCGTGGAAATTTGGCACTTCTAGTGAGCTTGCTGAGTGATCGACAAGCTTCGGAGAACGCGGCCCCTTCCTTGCGAGAGACTCGTCCAGTTGTTTGGGATACAGGTCAGAGCACTGCAGCAGCCACCTAACAATTTGCATAATGATATTTAATATGTTTTAGTGTTGAGAGGTTCTACTCTCCTAAGCGGCTTTGGTCATTCATGATTGCCAATTGTTAGGACTTGGATCTTTCCATGGTGGTCCCTGTGCTGGTGGAGATGCTTCGCAAGGAACGAGGATCTGCTCAGCACAACCTGGGCGTTTCCGTGACCAAATTGGCACAGAATCCGCGCTACCGGGACCAAGTCCGTGAGTTGAACGGCCTTGAATCCCTTCATCAGATTCAGTTCCGTGGCGCAAGAGACTGTACAAGTATCCCCTAACAGAGGTTGCATTTTTTTTCCCCAAACTGTTAGGGGTTCTCAATTCTTTCTTAAGATGTGTCCGCCCTTTGCGTTAGTGCTGGTGTCCGCCCTTTCCCGCTGGCCATGTAGCATTTCTATTCATTTGTCTCCCAGGTCTGTCACTGCTGGTGTCCGCCCTTTTCCCGCTGGCCATGTAGCATTTCAATTCATTTGTCTCCCAGGTCTGTCACTGCTGGTGTCCGCCCTTTTCCGCTGGCCATGTCCGCCCTTTTCCGCTGGCCATGCAGCATTTCTATTCACTTGTCTCCCAGGTCTGTCGTAGCATTTCTATGCGTTTGTCTCCCAGGTCTGTCGCTGCTGGTGTCCGCTGTCGCTGGTGGTGTCCGCCTTTTCTGCCCATGTAGCGTTTCTATTCATTTGTCTTCCAGCTCTGTCGCTGCTGGTGTCAGCTCTTTTCTGTTGGCCATGTAGCATGTCTATTCATTTGTCTCCGCAGGTCTATCACTGCTGATGTCCGCTCTTTTCCGCTGGCGACGCAACATTTCTATTCATTTGTCTCCCAGGTCTGTCACTGGTGGTGTCCGCCCCTGGCCATGTAGCATTTCTATTCATCTGTCTCCCAGGTCTGTCACTGCTGGCGTCCGCCCTTTTTCGCTGGCCCATGTAGCATCTCTATTCATTTGTCTCACAGGTCTGTCGCTGCTGGTGTCCGCCCTTTTCCATTGGCCATGTAGCATTTCTGTTCATTTGTCTCCGAGATGTGTCACTGCTGGTGTCCGCCCTTATCCGCTGGCGATGCAACATTTCTATTCATTCCCCAAGCAGTTTGCCGTTACGTAGGGTTTCTCAATTCTTTCTTAAGATGTGTCCGCCCTTTCTGTCACTGCTGGTGCCCGCCCATTTGTGCTGGCCATGCAGCATTCAATTCGTTTGTCTTTAGAATGAGTTCTTTACTTTTGTCTCCCAGGTTCGGTGCCTGCACTGCTTGTGTCCGCCCTTTTCCGCTGGCCATGCAGCATTTCTATTAATTTGTTTCCCATGTGGTTTGTTTACTTTTGTTTTCCAGGTTCGGTGCCTGCACTGCTGGCATGCGCCCTTTTCCCCTTTCCAGCATTTCTATTCATTTGGCTCCCAGGTGATTTCTGTACTTCCCCAAACAGGCTATTGTTAGGGGTTCTAAATGCTTTGTAAGAGTGTCCACCTTGCTGCCGGACAGCGTGTCCGCCTTCCGTCCGGCTCACTGTGTTCCTGGTCTGCCTTTTGTCTCCCTTGGTCTCCCTTCTTGTTGATCACGGTCCCCCTTCTTGTTGGTCACTGTGTCCGCCTGTTCCCCCTTCTGTTCCTTTTGTCTCCCTTCTTGTTGGTCCTTGTGTCCGCCTTGTCTCCCTTCTTGTCTCCCTTTGTCTCCGGTCTTGTCTCCCTTCTTGTTGGTCATTGTGTCAGTCTTCTCTCCCTTCTCTTTCCTTTCTTCTCCCTTCTTGTCTCCCTTCTTGTTGGTCATTGTGTCCGCCTTGTCTCCCTTCTGTCTCCCTTTGTCTCCGGTCTTGTCTCCCTTCTTGTTGGGCACTGTGTCCGTCTTGTCTCTCTTCTGTTTCCTTTTGTCTCCCTTCTTGTCTCCCTTGTTGTCCCCCTTCTTGTTGGTCATTGTGTCCGCCTTGTCTTCCTTCTTTCCTTTACATTTGCCTCCTCTCTCCCCCTCTCGCTTGCAACCCTTCACATTTGTCTCCCAGCTGCTCTCCCCTGCAATAGTACATTTGTCTCCCAGCTCTGGGCTGCGTGTCGCTTGCAATCCTTTACATTGTCATTTGTCTCGCTGTGTCTACATGTGTCTCCCAGCTCTGGACTGCTGTGTTCGCCTCTGCCTTGCAATCCTTTACATTTGTCTCCCAGCTCTGGGCTGCTGTGTCCGCCTCTGCCTTGCAATCCTTTACATTTGTCTCGCAGTGCTGGGCTTTTGTCTCCCAGCTCTGACTGCTGTGATTTTTCGCCTTTTGCCTTGCAATCCTTTACATGTGTCCTCGCAAGCCTTTGCATTTGTCTCCCAGCTCTAGACTGCTGTATCCGCCTCTGCCTTGCAATCCTTTGTCTCCCAGCTCTGGACGTCGCAAACTCTAGTTGCAGAGTGTTCCGATATTGAAAAACACAAACTGTTTGGGGTCTACGGTGGTGTCATGTGCATTCTTCGTTCCCCAAACTTGGGTGGGTTTCAGTTGTACAACCAAGGTTGCCAAAGGTCAACGCACAGAAAGAGAAGGAACAGAGGATCAGGGTCTTGCACGTCTTGTTTTCAATGTTCTGGCTCGCGTATGCTGAGTGTTGTTGTGTTGGACATTCTTTGTACTCCCAACCTGGCTTTAGAAGTGTGTTTAGACTTGAACCCCTCGAGGATACATCGCCTTGAAACCTCTGCAGAAGACCGCAGGCGTGCCATTGCCATGCGGCGTGGTTAATTCTGTCTTTGGGCCAGCAGTGGCCTGAAAGCTGGGTGGATCCCTAAAGACTCTGTGCATGACGTCGCAAGATGCGACGTGCGATTCGAATTAAAAGGACACTGCCGCTCGCAGCAAACGTTGACATGTAAGTAAGGACCTTAAAACGACATCATCGTCATCTTAGTCCATTGGTAGATGTGCGGCATAACTTGGATGAACCACAGATCATGTCAGATTTCCGGACCTAGACCACTGCAGTTTCGGGTGGACATTCCTTCAGAAGAGGGGTCAAGATCTGGATTTTCAAAGTTGAAAAAAGGTGCACTACTTTCTGCTACTGTATCCTTCTCGAGGTTTCGACATTGCAACAAAGTTTCAGGGCTCAGTAGAGTTGGCTCCTACGTGGCCCTTGCTTCTGACTTCTGACAGCATGGATGGCAAGGTGCGAAGGGACTGGTGGGAGCATGGAAACTGCGTGAAATTGGGCAAACTGCTTTCCTCCTCCTTTCCTGGCACCACAGATCATATGCAGACTTTTGGACCAGGAGTTAGACTGTGCAGGCAGTGGTCGGGACACCTCCCGACTGCACCTGATGTAAATCATGGCTCCATGCTTGGAGCACACCTGAGTACGACTGCATAAAAGCTGCCCGCTAGCGGACTCTTTCTTCAAATAAAATGGTGACTGACTGAGTAGTAACAAGAAGCTACTAGTAACAAGTGCATCGCTAGTAGTAACAAGTGCCTTACTAGTAGTAACAAGGACGCT
>CAXAMN010004424.1:82249-115642 GCA_963970005.1 Durusdinium trenchii
GCCTTACTAGTAGTAACAAGGACGCTACTAGTAACAGGTGCATCGCTGCTAGGAACAAGTGCCTTACTAGTAGTAATAAGGACGCACGCTAGTAGTAACAAGTGCCACGCTAGTAGTAACAGGTGCCTTACTAGTAGTAACAAGAAGCTATTAATTTAAATTTGACGCTGGGAGAGCTTTGAGGCCTGACCTTTCCTGACTGACATGGTGCCCTGCGCCCTGTTGCCAGGAAGAGCTGGTGGAGAAGATCAAAGCGTTACAGCGCTCCGACCCCACCTCCAAACAGGTCAGTTTCTTGAGCTGGGGGTAGCGGACTTTGAAAGCAACAAAGAACAAGCCACAGCAGAACAAGTCCAAAATACATTGACCCTGGATTATCCGAAGCTGATCTGATAGCTTGTGCGACTGGCAGACGTGGTGGGATTATTGTGATCAACACCTTGGCGGTGTGAAGGACTGCGATATGACGAATGGGAAATACCGAGCATCAATTTGATCTTGGTACAGTAAGTGTCATGTAGGTCAAACAAAGCCTTCAAGGTTTGCAGCGAACTGTGGATTTAGATGAAGGATCCCAAGCGCCATGATGAAAACACCTTGGCGGATTTCCTTGCGATCTTCGAAAGTGGAGGCACATGGGGCCAAGGCTAGCCAGGGCTTGGAAGGGTAGTGTGGAAGGCCTTTGCACTCATGACTCATAATGGAGACGTTCAACTCTTTCGATGGGGAAATTGCCGTGTTGTCCTGCCTTCGTCCTTCACAAGAAGAAATTGTGACCATTCTAGGCCGTACTATCAAATGGCAAAGCGACCAGGGCGCTGCAATTGGAAGAATAAGGAGCGTTTTCCCGCAGCACTATTCTGTGGCCAGGGTCAGTACGCAAGTTAGAAACAGGCATCAACTACAGGTGTTGATGAAGGACGGGTTGATAGACACTAGATCAAGGAGGGCATTTGTTTGCCACAGCCTTTGCATGCCTTTGCTGTACATGAACAAATTTGTATGCCGAGGTTTCAAGGGTTGTGACCATGCTCGAACTTTTCAACTTCAATGCTAATTCGGATTCATGGATACAGTCTTGGATATGAGTAGCACCCAACAACTCCCCCTTCTGAATACCTCAAATCCAACGTCCAACTCCCTCACCCGGTTGCGTCCAATGCCCCCCTGAATGCCCCCCCCATGATCCTCATGTCCTGTGCCTTGGTCGTTCTGCCCTGCCCCCAGGAATCACTCCACCTCCAAGGCCCTCCTGACCGCACGTCATGTGCCCCTGGTCCTACGGCTGAACTGTTTGTAGGGTCTAGTCTGACTCGGCAGTTTTGTTTTGGTTGACTGTTCTAGTCAAGTGCACGCACCTCGTCCCAAGACCATTCGCGTCCCATTGCCGCTTGAAACGGGTTGACATCTTTTGACACTCACGAGTGTATTTTACATCGATTCCGGACGCTGGGATTCCTGGCCAGAGCTTGGAATTTTACTTTCGCCTATATACCAAATGTGCCAAAAAGGAGTGAATTGCAGTCTGAAAGTTCTCTCAGCCTCAAGTTCTTTTGATTTTGATTGCTGAACACACTCGGCACAGACATGGAAGTGCACGCGATAGGCCTGCCGTGCCATCTCGGCCAATTGTGGCCAGCCGGCCAATTCCGAGTGGTCGGCCAAGCCCCCGCTTTGCTGAGGTGCGGACCTCAATCCTCACGGAAGGAATTAGGAGTCAATTGCCGTCTGGTTCTGCAAAACTGGTAGAACTGAGTGAAAATCACAGTTTCTATAAATGCATCGCGGAGGGACTATCGCGGTTCAAACATGCATTCCAGGTGCATTCTGATCCTTCGTGTCGTTACCCCGCCCTAGGTTCCCAGCTCTCCACACACAGTGTTTCACAGCCAACACCAAGCACAGCACTCTTTCAAACACCGATTTCGATGCTTGTTCCAGAAGCACTCATGAATTTGGAATACGAGTGCGAGTGGAATGAATACAGGCCTTTGGGGAGTTGTTTCGTAAGCTTTTTCAGACTTCCAATATCAAGCTCGAACAAGCTTGTGTTTTAACATCTATTTTCGCTTTGCAGGCTGCCCGACCTCCATTTATGGCGGCACCTCCAGCAGCGATCTCGCTCCAACCGGCGCCACCGCTGGCGGAATGCGTTAAGATGGGCCAGAGGCTCGAATCAGGGTAGACAATGCCCAAACCAACACGGAGTTCCATCGGTGCAGAAAATCGTAGAAAGCTGCAATTCTCCACGTGAAGCCCAACTGATTTGGTGAACATAGATCATATAGCTAGGCTAACTTATAGCTGTGATTCTGGCTCGAAACTCTGCGTGGGCAGGTCGTCGATTCAGTGGAAGAATGCTTGGCAGGCCCAGTTCTGAAAAAGCACCGTTGAGTTGACTGGTCATGATTCGACTCATTGAACGCTTTGAAGCAGACTGAAGTGCCCTTGATACAGGCATATTGCCAGCTCTACGGTGGAGGGTTCAATGATCCAGCTAAACACGATGAGCGTGCCCGGCCAGATTTTTGAAGAACACAATTGACACCTGGCAATTTGATTATGTACGATCATCATAAGGACACACATGTCGTGGAGAGTCATAATGCATTTAGGCGTGAAAGGCGGTCAGATAGCGCTTTAGTTTTGGCGTCGATGGGTTTTTCGGTCGCCATTGCCATTTGATTTGTAAACCATTTACACCAACGGGTCACGCAGAAAGCATTTGGCATTTGGATAGAAGAATCCCAACCGTGATGCCAGTGCATTCATCAAGAGCTTCCTCGAATACGTGGGAGAGGTTGCTTTGTGGGGCACCTAGTTCGGCAGACTCCACCAGCTGTTTTTCCAAGTCATCCACTGGTTACACTGAGTTGGTTGGCATGTCATGATCGACCTTTTTTCCAGATGTGGGCTGCAAAATCACTGCGGCTACACCATTAAAGAATGGCTGCACTGCTGACAGCCGAGGTAACCTCTTCTAGTGCACGTGTAGTTCGGCCAAGTCTGCTCAGGATTTCTTTGGCGAACATGGAGTCTGAGGAACGGCCCCAGCGGAAAAGGTACGACTTGAAGAGTTGGATCGGGGAGTTTTCAGTGGCCATGAGGTGACCAGGTGTGATAATCTTGAGCTGCAATGTGGCCGTGGCCAATAGCATGCACTTTGTTGCCGCCACTAGGGCGCATCATGCAAACTCACATGAATCACACGTGTGAATAGTTGTATGAAGGCGCCAATTTAGGTTTGGTGCACCAAGCCTTTGGCTAACCGCTGTGGGAGATTCTGAGGGGCAAGGGTTCTCCATGAGATTCTGTGGATGCGTCTGGATGAACGTTTCGAATAATTTGGCGTCTCATGTTTATCAGGGTAAAAGGAGGTTCCAATTAGGGATTCAATTCAAGTGAAGGTTCTGGGAACAAGTTCCGAGCAAAGTTTGTGAGTATACCGGCTTCAAGAGAAAGGTTCGAGAAACGCTTCCAGGTACAGGCACTGTTTCCGCACAAGGGTTCTATTTGAGATGTTTACTGAGGAAAGGTTCAAAGGTTCTAAGCAATGCAGAAAGGGTTCTTTTTCAAGTCTACAAGTCTTGTTGCTGCCTATTTCCTATCTGCTTGCATATCATATCCCATAATTGTCAAATTGACCAGCCAGAGACACAACTGTTCTCAGCTGTTGAGTTTTACATGACATTCTCAGCTTGTTTTGCGAGAAAGGGAGCTTCAAGAGTCAACTTTGATGGGACACATCAATGTGTACAGACATGTCAGTTGGGGTCCGCTCAAGAAACAGATGTGCCCGTAGCAAGACGTGTTTCAGCAAGAAGGGCACTGTTTGGGGGAACTCCTTTGGTCTTATAGTTAATTGTTAATTATTGTATATGTAGGTTAGGCCAAGCGGGGGCCAAGTGTTCCGACACCCCTCGTCACGCCGTGCTTGTCACTTTCGGGGCATTGCCATGAGCCGGGTCATTCTCAGCCAAGATCAGGCACCTGATTCTTCGTCCGTTCGACCAAAGACGGAGCCGGAACCGCTGCCCCAGGCAGGGGACAGGTGAAGACAGAAAGCTGTTCCTTCCACGGAGCAACCCTCGCCAACTGCCACTCAAGCTTCGTCCATGTCCTCAGGTCTGACAGTTGAATCTTGCATCCACAGGCCTTGTCAACCTTGATGAGCTGCAGCTTTGCACGGAGAGTCTGATCTGGCTGAAAATGGTCGAACTTCCAGATCTGCCCATGCTGAAAGAAGAACTTCTTCCCAGCCTCACGCCTTTGTCAATCCGGAACCGCTCGATGTTGCGGACAGGCGGGCAAATCGTTTTTCAGAACTCCTATTGAGGCGGAGTCGCCCACCAAAATCTCCATGACCGCCGGACCGCCGCCTCAGGCGTTTCCCATCAAGGTGGGAACCGATGGAGGTGGTGGAAGCAGAGCTCTTCGATGTGTGCCAGACGCCACACTTCCCGTGAATGAGCCCCATGGATCCACAAGCACGCTACAGGCTCCAAGCCACTGATAGAATGGGGCGTACTTGCAATATTGCGTCATCCCGACTTGCTTTGCTCACCTATTGTCTGACTGGTAGCACTTGGCCGCTGACCGCACGAGGATCATGTTCAACCAAGTATGCGGTCCATTACATGTTGACCGTTGGGTAGATGTCGGATGAAGGCGTCCTTTCGGACTATAATTTGCAAGCGGGCCGCAATCCTCCCAGGGTTCGGGGCTTGGTCGCGCAAGCGTTCGCCACACATTGCCGCATCGGTCGACGAGCCTGTGTACGGTTCCTGTTTGGGGCATGAAGCATTCGCCCCGCTTTGCGACGTCAGACCAGTGGCATCACGCGTCGCTTGAACCCCCCATGAGCAGGGCCGTCTGTGGCGTTCAACGCCCACTGAAAATGTAACCCTCACTAACAGAACTCGTAAGCCAGGAGCTTGCCCAAAGCCGGATCCTGCTGCAACCGCAGCGGGCGAAGCAGGTGAGCGGCGACCCTGTTCGCGCTCCAGGTATTTCTTGAACCTATTCAAGCGCCGGTGCGTGTGGCCGGCTAACGCAAGCAGTTCGAGGAGAACGCGCTAGATTCAAGTATCCTTGTTCCGAGCGCGTATCCCACTTCGTTCCCAGAGCCTAAAAAAGCCCGTAGCATGTACCCTGAATGATGCCGACCTCGCAGCCCAAACTGCAAGGAAAAACAGACTTGTGGGCCTTCGTCCCATGTACGATTGGGTTTCTCGATTGGGTTTCTGTGGCGGTCAAGAGGGGGGCTTAAGTTTTGTAGGGAAGTTGAATTTGCAGTTGGTGTGGAGTCCTCAAATTGGGTTGTCCCATAAAGAAGACATGGCGACTGGGCTTGCATTTCAACACCACACTTTCCGCCAAGGCCGTTGTCAGGTGCCGTGTTTGCCCAAGCCCCTCCTGCAAAGCGGCAAACAATCTTCCAGGTCGGGGCCGGGCACAGAACTTAAGATCTTGTGAAATTGGTGCAAGCGGTGCGATGCAGTTTGAAGCCATAGTTGGCCCAAATTGAATATGCTTGAGATTGGCGGGGCTTGTTTTGGTCAGGATGATTCAGCTGAAAAAACGGCCTTGGTCGAGAAAATCAAGGCCGGCTACCCTTCGCCCCATTGATGCCTCTGTGTGATGTGCAAGGTCAGTGTTGTGTTGCGTGTCGGAGTGACAGGTTGCTGTCGAGCTGACATTAGAGGCCCTTGAGGGAAGTGGGCCAACCCCCAGGCGCTCCAGAGAAGTAGCTTTGAGTCCAAGCAAGCTTGGTGGGCGTGTGGACCCAAGACATGTGAACAATGTGAAACATGGAGTGTTTCTTCTTGCGCAATGGACCCATTGAGGCACACACAAGTTGAGACCGCATGGTGCATGGACATGTGTCTCTTAAAGCTGCAAAATGGCTACAATATTTTTCCGGTTTGGGTCTTTACAACCGTTTCCATGTTGGTTGCATTTTTTGCTTGGCTAGCACATTGAGGTTCTGCGATGCTGAAGCGCGTGGGATCAAGGATCCCAACCGGCACCAGGTTGAAAAACTTCAGCAGTGTCCTGGCACAAAATGACAATGAAAGAACGCAGCCCACGCAGAGACAAGGAAAACTCTTTTTGTAATTTGTTTTAAAACATAATCGACTAAGGTTCCTGGACGAGTTTGGAGGTTGAGGCCTTCTGGAAAGACAGAGAGCTGTATTTCCATAATAGGTTTTCAACAATTTTGTTTGCGCGACATGCATGGCGGTGGCACATGGGTTCATACTGTTTGCAAGAGACTTCCTCAGGTGCCGCCTTGCCATTCGGGTGTGGTGGTGGCTTTGAGTGTCGAGACACGAGCTTATGGACGAAGAAATCAGTGCATGTCCCGTGAGATTGGAGATCATGGGCTTGACAGAAAGTATGCAGTGCATGCTAACATATCCTTATTTCTAATGTTTTGCAAGGATTTTGTGTGACCGGGCTAGCTAACATCACAAACCCTCATAGTTGGCAAGAGTTAGCAGCTTCTACACTCTTTTGCAAATGCTCACAGTGTGGGACGGCTGGTCTTGGATGGTGTGGGCAGTCATGTGAAACTATTTTTGGAGGACACGCAGCCTGTGGTTGGCAACCATAGAAGGCTGCGAAATAAGACAAGCGGAGCGTCCAACTGCATCCACGACAATTTTGGTTCAAGCAAAGTATGATCTAGCCGGTTCAATGGTAGTCGGCTCACCGGTGTGAGTGTTTGTTTTGCTTCGTCCAAGAGACAGTTCGCGTTGCACATTGACATACCGACACTCAGTTGAAACATTGCGAGCCATGTAGCGCAGCATTCAAAAGCACAACCTCAACCGCTTTTGCCGTCTCCGTTTGTTCTTGGTTGCTCCCTTTGTATATATAGACACTTCTCACAGCTTCGAATGTGCTTTCCGGCTTCCAGCCGGGCAGAGAGTGACCTTCCTGTGAGTGCAAAAGAGTTGGTCGCGACAGTGGCCAGCGTCAGCTGCAGTGGCTATGCAGGTGTGGTTTCCTGGGCTTGAAAGGGTGAAGCGTCGCGATTGCAGTAGGAATTAATTTAGGAATTATACAAATTATTGTGTACTCTTCACGCAAATTTGGATAAGCTGTGTCACAAGCAAGCCACATATGACATAAGAAACGAACAATGAAAGAATCAAGCGTTACTATGAGTTGAAATCGACAATCGACCACACCAGAAGCATGAAAAGGAACCAACCCAGACTGGAACAAAAACATTTCAGCTTCAGCTGCGCTGCTTGGGATACTAACCCTTCCTTAAAGCTCTAGACTTACAACATGTCCCCACCATCTTGATTCATCAACACCAGCACCAGCAGCAACAACCGGAGCAGCGGCAGCGGCAGCGGCCCAAAGGTGGCATGACAGCAGCAGCGGTGGCTGTGGTGGCCCCTGCGGCTGGAGCACAAGACAGAGCAACCAAATGACACCCATGACTGGTAGCGCAACCTACCGGCAGCCGGCCAGTGTTAACAGGACAAGCAAAGCGCAGAAGAAGTGCAGTCAGCGGTGTGGAGTCAGAGGTTGGATGAACATCATGAGCAGGGTCGCTTGCGAAACAGGAGGTTAGGTTGTTGAAGCCATGGGTCGTCCCAAAAGCGGACGGTCTGATTAAGGAGTGAGGTTGGATAGTTTAGGCAGAAGTTTGACACATGAAGAGATTCGTTCAAGTGAACTTTACAATAGGCGAGCTCGAAATGAGAAGTTAGATGAAGCAATTCAACAAAAAGGCGGCAAATGCCTGCAAGCAGGTTTGTTCATAATTTATAACGGAGTAACGGAGAGGAACGCATTACACACAAAGACCGTATGGCAATTTTAAGTTTTGTATTATTTTTTGACGATGCGGTCTTAAAGTCGCAATCCTTTCTGTTGCATCCAGTTACAACGTGCAGCAGCACGGTTTGTGGTGCAATACTTGTAGCTTTCATTACTGTGCCGTTTGGTACCGTTTTCAACACCCTTGAGTCTTGAGCAGTCTTACACGTTACAACGTTCTTGGAACAGTTTTGAAAGCTTCCAAAAGGCCCAGCAGCGGCCAAATGTCTTACAGATGCCAGCGATGACTGAATGAAACAAAATATGCGATTGAGCATAGTTACTTTTCTACACGCACATATATAGGCTCAAGCCATTCTGGCTCAAGGAAGGTGGCTCAAGCCGGTTTCGAGCCCTCACTATGCGTCTACACCTTCCACGTTTCTGAGCCAGAGCGGGGCACCTCGGCAGATCTTCTTCGGTGGCATGGATTGGGGCCACAAACATAGAGGATATCAGTTCTGCACAAGTTCATCATGCAGGAGCTGGATATGGGAGGACAGAGTCAGAGAAGGATGTGTATGTCGACTTTGCGGCACTGCCTGGTCCAAGCCACCTCAAGCGTATGCGCCTCCGTCTTGTGCAGCTCGCACTCGCAACACGGGGAGGTCCTCTCGCAGTGTCACTCCGCCACCAGGACTATGGCGTGGGCAAGGCAACCGCCCTTCGAAGATACAGAAGCTTACAGGTGAGCTTCTCGTCTCCTCTTGGGACAAGCTGGACCCTGGGCTACAGCAGAAGCTCACTGAGATTGGCATCAACCCTCCGCCACTCTCTCCGAGCCGGACTTGAAAGATGTGCTACGAGACAACCTAGCACAGTTGCCGGCCCCGGTCAAGGAATTGGTCGAGAAGATCACTAAGCCGCAGCCTCCCACCGAGAATGATGTTGCCAACAAGCTGAAGCAACAGGCAGGAGACAAAACCTTCAGAGCAAGATCGATGCCACCAAGAAGGCATTCCACGACCTGCTTGATGAAATGAAGCTCATTCAATCAAAGATTGAGCAAGAACAGACAGAGCTGCTACGCGCACTGCATACATGTCCCTTGTCAGCAAGCAGCCTGACCCTGTGCAGCTCTCAGAGGACGCTGACATGAAGGATCCGGCGCCAGAAGCAGTGGCTGGATTCATCAGCACTCTTGGTGTAAGTCTTATTGAGGAGCAGCAAGACCAGCTCAAAACCATGCTCAAGTGTCCTCCGAGCCCTACGGAAGAAAAGTCTAAACGACGAAAGACTGGGGACGAGGACAAGGACAAGTCTTGTGGGTAACAAGCCATTGCAGGCATTGCAGCGAGGTTTGTCTTTCTTCGACTTTGAACCAAGGGGATTTGCCAGCTACTTACATGGATCATGGGGAATTTCAGTCAAGTTGTAGGGATTTGGACAACTTCACTGAATTGCAATCCTTTGCTCTTTCGGGCTCAAGTTCTACGGACAGGACTTCATCCGGGGGCTATGGCATGGGCCCTGGAGAACCTCCAATGCTCTCAACATGAAAGGGGGAGCAACTTCACTGTCGGCTGCGCCAGGCACCGGTCTACACAGATTCCTGTTCACGGGACCTCCAGCTCTCAAGCGGTAGCCAAGATCTTCATGGACGTTGATGAAGGTCGAGAGACCAATCTTGAAGAAGCTCAGAAGCAGCTCTTCCACATCAGTCAGAGAGACCTACAGCAATGATCATGGTCAGCGACTTCTCTCTGATCTTCAGCGGGTTGAGCGTCTTGTTCACATCCAACTGGGTCTTCAAGGTGACCCTCCTCACATACAGGCCAACACTGCCTTGATTGCGCAGAACCTGACAAGCGTTGTGGCCAATCCCAAGAATCTATGCTTCAGGAACGCCGCTTTTCGTTGTTGGAGTTGGCTCAGGGAAGGCTTCATTAGGCTTTCAGAAGCTTCCTCTCATCCTCCAAGCCAACCTTGCTCACTGACATTCCAGAACTAGCTGATGTTTCATTTTGATGACACACAGCAGGAGGACGTCGGGGAGTTTGTGGGCCACCTCTGGACCATTGCCACTCCCCAAGGAATCGGGGGCAAATTCTTTCATTGGAGGATGAATGGAGTACTTGAAGAAAGAGATCAAGTACCGATCAACTCGCTTCTTGCCACCGGGACACACCAGGGCCACTCTCGATGAACTCACCGATCTTTGGGCGAAGGGGGAGGTCAATACCTGTATGGCTCCCCATCCATGTCCAACGATTTGAACTGCAGGAGAATCAATGGACCAAACGCCGCAGAAGACTTGAGGTTCCCACTGCGGTCATCATCCCTTACTCCCAATGATGGCATCTCAATCAACAAGGCTGTGTATAAGATTGTGGCCATGATCTTGCGCCTAGGAGAAACTCATGAGAATGGGCATTTCGTCGCTGTCCATTCCATCGACAAGTTCCCGTTCAGGGACTCACTGAACAACAAGACGGGAAATTCTACAACTCTGGCTTGTGCGTGATCCCACCGAGGAATACGAAGAAGATCAGTTCCCTGAACAAGTTGAACCTCCCCTGAAGAAGGCCAAAACGCACTACGACAGTGTGCAAGATTGGGTTTGGTCCAAAGGGGGTCATCTTCTTTTCCTACAAGAGACCCATCTCAACGAGAAGAAAATGCAAGAGGCCCTCCAATACTTTGTGGTGCGGGGATGGAAGGCGCTGGGTGTTGCAGCCACTGACACCGGCAGAGGAGGAACCACCGGTGGCTTTCTCTGTCTACATCCTCCACATCACCATGTACATGGACTTCAGCATTTCATTAAAGAAGGCAACGGATGGATGGGTGTTGGCTATCAGAGGGAAGCGCTGCGCATTGCCATCATACGACTCTATAGGTATACCTCCGCACTGGAGAGACCTTGCAGTCTCAAATCAACGCCGAAATCTTAGCAAACCTCTTCGGCTTCCTGGATACTTGGAAAGCTCCCTTCATCATCGGTGGAGATTGGCAAAATCCACCGTCTGAGGTTACTCCCATGGTAACCCAGAGCAAGTTCAAGGCGCGCATCAAAGCCACAGAAGGCCCTACCACTTTGCATGGCAGCCATCTGCACTACCTGCTTTTCTCCAATGGATTGTCCGGGTCGCTGGAGATGGAGACACTTTGGGATGTTCCTTGGAGGCCTCACTGCGTCCTCCTCATCAACTGCAACTGCAATCGTGTTGCCATTCCCAACAGACCACATCGTTTCCGCCGATCGGGAGATCCTTGAACCCGGACCATGCGTGGAATGACTTTCTGGAAAGGAATGGACCCTTCTACATCCTCAACTGTCAGATCACCGGGCTGGGGATGGATTTGGCTAGGTGGCGCGCCAAGTCTGAGCTCTACCTCATCCAGCAACTGCAGAAACCAAAACTTGCCTTTTTCACTGCTCCTCTTTCTGGGTCCCATTCTGCCCAGCTGTTGAAGAAAGGCAGCCCAGCCTTTTGGGAGAGAATGGCAACTCGCATCAACGTTTTGCACCACAACCCACACGAAGGAGAGAGTCAAGAAAGACTTGCTCCACATGATCCAGGACCTTCCACAGTTTGCCTCCGATGACCTTGGCCAAGAGAATATGAGTTTGCAGCTGGATGGGCTCAAGACGATCCTCAATTCCTTCAGAATATCGCCATGTCCCAGGAGCATCAGGCGCACATTGGCCTCGCCGTTGCCAACACTGAAGAATACAAGACTTGGCTTCAACACGCCCACTCTAAAGGCCTCCGAGGTTTGTTTCGAAGCTTGAGGCCCGCAAAGATCAATGGGGGGCCATCTCGCAGCCAGTAGATGAGCCGTGTCGCACCAGAGGCTTTCGAGAACTTCGGGATGATGCCATGGCGCAGGCTCGCACCATGCAGAGCATCCTCCAGCGCGTCATCAAGAAGCTACCCGACAAGGCTTCTGGGCCGGATGGCACCTCTTGTGATTGCCCCAGGCAATTGTCACGCTCAACCAGATTGAGAGAGGAGCCTTGTTGCCAACGCAGTTGCGCATGGTGAACATCGTCATGATCCCAAAAGCTTCAAGGTGGAAAGGCCCATAGCAGCATTCACCTCCTGCTTGTACCGATTATGGATCAGAGTCCGCAAGCAAGACATCGTGAAGCGGCAGCTTTCTCTTGATGCGGCCATGCCATGGGATCATGCTCGACAAAGGAGGGATTGTTTTTTCATTGCAGTTGGCAGGGGCTTTGCAAGCGTAACAACATCCACGCGGTGACGTGTCTTGCAGACCTCAGTTGCTTCTATGACACGGTCGCCCTTGACAATCTCATCCACATCTCATCCAACCTGCAAGGGAGCTTGAGTATATCCTCTTCTTCATCTGAAGATTGCCCTGGATCTCTACTGAGGCCCACATGCCATCCAGGCAGAAGGGGTGGCTAGTGACCCTCAACACTATCAAAAAGGCATTCTTCAAGGCTGCCCTCAAGCTCCAGCCATTGCCAAAACTCATCCTGTACAAGCCCCCCAAGGACTTGGGAGAGCAGCGTCCGGCAGTTCACCCACAAACAAGGGTGGACGACGTGCCCTGCGACGTCAGGGGACACTTTACAAGCGCAACTCACCCAGGCCGGCCTCGACTTGAACCTGGACAAAACAGGATTCATCACAAGGTTGAAAGAAACGGCGAATGCTCTCAAAGGGCTCTTGCAACCTGGTGATCTGGCGCGCTACGACCTCGGGATCGACGCTACAGATGCTAGGCGCAGGAGAGTGCCTCAGATCCGCAACAATTCCTGAAAGGCAGAACAAGAGCCGGAATAGCTCACCGTCTCAAACTCACGAAGTACAGACTTCACAAAGGAGCGAAACGGGCTGGCGCCTCAGAGACGTCACCAACTCGGGGCGATGGCTGCCAAAGCAGGTGCAGCGCTCTGGTTCAGTCGACATCGTCTTCGACATGAACAAGAAGCATCCAGATCCAGGGCAGGGGGCTCGGTCATCCTTCAACATGTCCACACTGTTTGGAAGATTTACCATAGCTTTGATGAAAGCAAACAACATCTCTTCAGATCGACCTGGAACACAGCGCTCGGAGCCCTCCTCAAGGCTAAGCATCGATGGCAGGTTGTCACGGGACCGCTCCGTTCACGTGCCAACGCTTGATGCGGTTGACCAGGTACCAGGGCTGCGAACACAGCAAACAGCCAATTTTTTTGGACAATTAGCTTGAAGCTCCAGAACACCACAAGTGAGCGCTTGGCCACGGCCCTGAAGGCCTTTCATCAAGGCACTCTACATGGACAAGACGGTCGTTGCCCCTTGTGTGGCACAGAGCTCCTCACCTTCGTTCGAACCGAGGCCTCTCTCAACTCCCTTTTCGTGAACGACGTGGAGGACCTTCCACATTTCAAGGGTACGGCAAATGGGAACAACTGACGCCGTGTCACATTGACCATGTCGACACGCGTGCTGTGTTGACGTAGCTCCTACCTGTGTTGACAGAAGGCGCCAGCAATTCATCTTTGCCATTGGGATCTATGAGATATCCACAAAGGAGTGTGTTGCGAGCATCACCGGAATCTGTCCTGGAGAGGCATCGAGACAGACGGCCACCTTCTATGCCCTGAAACAGTTGGCCCTGCGTGCGCTCGACCAGACACATGTGATGCATATCCAATAGCAGGTCTAGAAAGCATGGACGCCTCACATGGCGATGGAAAAGTTCCCTGATCTCCACCAGGGACTGGAGTTTGAAGACTGTGAGATGATCAGGTCACTCCTCTTCCTGGCGCACCTGCAACAAGAGGAAGGCATGCGCGCCAGGAAAAATTTTCATCAATCCATCAGCAGGCGCAAGAACGGGCGCGCGCCGAAGCTCCCACTGAGTTTCTTGCCTACCAGAAGGCCATCGACGAAGACTTGGGTGACGTTCTGTTGGTTGCGGCTGAACGGGTTGGCATGATTTCTCAGAGACCCGCAGCACTACATCAAGAAGACAGCGGAAGTCACCGCGCAAGCCAAGATTCCTTTAGTCCAACAGAAAAAGGATCTGATCTCTTTCCTCTTGCAGCACACTGACCATCAAGGTCATGAATGGCAACCACGCAGGAGTGGTGCAATCTGTGGCGTGCGTCGCGGTAGAGTCCATGTCAAAAGCATGCTTCAAGAGATCAAGGGTCCATGAACAAAGAATGCTCAGCTCACATTGTTGAGAAGCCAGTCAAAGCCCCAAGGATGACCATCATCCATCAGCTCATCGAGGCGCAAGACAAGCCACAAGCTGGTGTCCACTTTCTGAAACTGTAGAAAGCTTATCTTCGCTGCACCCAGTGCTGGGCCTATGTGCTTGCTCGAACAAACGAGGAAGCCTTCAAGGCTTTCGTCGGAGAGACATGCAGGAGCCGTCCACTACCGCCAAGCATGTGGAAAGGGCATCCTTCACATACCATGGTGAGGATGGGCAACAGCCCACAATGCACGAGATGTGCAGCGAGAGGTCGCATCATCGACGAGGACGTCGTGATCTCTAAGGCGCTCAAGTCAGCCTGTCAAGTCAGGTCACGAGACCTTAGACTCCTTCTCAAATGAGCACCTTATCGCACAGGAAAAGTCCGGGCAAACAAAAAAAAATATATGATATAGAGGATGGGAACGATCAACAACTGTTCCAAACCATCAAACTGTTCTGCAATCAGGACTACGCGTGACAATTCTGGTGTAAATCTGAATTTACTTTCACTCCCAACAGTTTTGCATGAACCTTGCATCCTTTGTTACAGGCGGTTCCCATGCCAATCATCTACAGCACTCCCTCTGGCCTTCAAGTAAAAGGCCCGAAAGAGGAACCGATTTAGATGCAGACTACATACACTTTTTCAATGAGTTCAGTTTGAACTGGTAGCAGCTGGATGCATGGTACCTTACTCGTAGTAGGATCCACCACACGCTGAGTGGAGAAAGCCGCTACGACTAGAAAAGATCAGATGGAGGTTCTTCACAGAGCTTAAAACAGGCGGCTTTTCTGATGAAAGGCATTCTCTCAAGAGACTGTCCAAGGATTCCAAAATCGTGCTAAGCTTTGTTTGTTCTCACTTCGAGTTTCAGAGCAGGAAGACGATGTCTGGAGCGCATGGCCTTTGAGGCAAGGCCGCAGAGCCAAATCAAACTACGTAAACCCACATGGCGTTGAATACAGTGATTTTGCCCATTGGCTCCGATCAATCAGAGAATGCTTTTAGGGGTGAAACATTTCAAGGTCACGAAAACTGTCTCAACCCAAAAGCTTGGCCTAGCACGCTATCACAGCTGGCATGACCTAGCTTTGCCCTAGCATCACTACCTGACTTGGTTTGCCACGGCTTTCGGCGCCAGGATGTTTTGGAGGATTTGCAGAAGCATTTGACTGAAGAACTGAATAGGCCCTGGTTTGTTCAAGAGCAAACTGGAGTGAACGATAAAGGATGCCAGCCTCGACCGAAAACGGTTCTAGCCCCCACTTCTGCAATTGTTGAACCAACTTTTTGCTCTTGCACTGTTGCACAAGTCCTTTTGCTTCCGTGTTCGCCGGTCACTGGTTATACATTTCCAAGTTTTCAGCTGCAGCTTTCGCTCACCCCGATGTCTCAAGTTTACTGCAAAGAAACACACGCGAGAAATGAGCTACTGGCGGCAGCTCATGAGCCAGCCACGAGCATTGATTGAGCAGCTTCAGGGGCGGAGGAAGTCCGGTGATTCAAGACCTGGATCTTGCTCAGAACATGCTCTCCTTGGAGCAGTTCGAGGAGAGGGAGACAGATTCTTCAAGTGGATTCTGCCAGTGCGATACAATGCCTCATTTTCCTTCAAACGCATGCAAAGCAGTGAGGTGGCTGTATAACATGGATTGCTTTTGACTTTGACAAGTTTGAGTCCCTTTCCGCTGTGCACAGTTCGAGAATATAGTACTAAAAGTAGCAACATGCTGTAGCATACGGTGGCCAGCTCTTCATGCAATCACTCACTTTTACAGGAAGTTCTAAAAGGTCAGTAGACTCTGTCAATGCAGCTGTGCATGGTCAATCCATGATCATTGGTGCTGAATGCTTGGTTTGGTCTCTGATCAGAACCTTTTCTTCTCGCTGGGTGTGGCCTCTGCTCATGTGGGGCCACCCAGATTTTTGATCCCAGCCAACCCGCAGCCAACCTGTAAAAGAAAACAAGGAAACCTGAGAAGTTGGAAAGATGTCTTTTTCTCAACTGACAGATTCTAGGAAGTTAAAATTCAAACAGTTTCGACTTTAGTTTACCGGGCCCTGCTGGGCACCTGCAAGCGACTAGACTCAAACATTCAGCTTTCACGGCAGAAGTGTGCGCCGAAGAACACCAAAGACTATCATGGAGGGATGTTGCTTCACAAACCAGCCTTGGCTTTCTGTTTGATGGGCAATCGGACTACGCAAGCTGGAAAGGAGTTCAGGTATGCCTTTGTCTCGGTGTAACATCAGTCTTTTCGTCAAGGAACAAAGTCGTATTCAGAAACTAATCTTCAGAAACTATTTCGTTGTATGCAGAAACTGTGGGATTAAGAAACTATTTCGTTGTATTCATAGACTGTTTTCGTGGTATTCAGAAACTATGTTGCTCGTATTCTGTAAAATTTGTGGGGGTGGGGTGGGGGGGCAATAAACATATTGCGTGAAAAGTTGATGATCTCCGTGAATATATTGGTTTTGCTCTTCGTAGTTTCCGAATATTAGTTTCCGAATACAACCGTCCAGTTTCCGAAAACCCGTTTCCGAATATAGTTTTGTGGTTTCCGAATACAACCGTTTAGTTTCCGAATACAACCGTCCCAGTTTCCGAATACAACCGTTGAGTTTCCGAATACAACAGTTTAGGTTCCGAACGTCAAAAGTGCTGTTTCAGCCGATTAGCATCCTTTCATAGCCTTTCTATTGGAGCTTGAAAAGATCAGACGGTGACACCGTAGAGCGGGAGCCCTACAGAGTGCCCAAACCTGACAGAGGGTCCAGAAAGACTGGGGAGATCAGTCGGGAGCAGCGTTGCAAGGTGGTTCGCTTTCGGCTCTTCGGATGTCCAACTTTGGATGATGAGGCACGCAGACTGGATGAGTTGAGTCTAGAGGCTTGGAGTGATGCATACATGCACACTGCACCAGTGACACGGATTACACCGATTACTCTGGTTACACCAGTTGCACTCAGGTCAGATGAGTAGCCTGAGCATTTTCCACAGCAAGGGTCACGGTCAGGGTACTCTGCGTCGCCAACGTAATCAGCACAACCAGCCTAATCAGTGTAATCCATGCAGCAAGCACGGCCAGCAGCCAGAAGCAGTACCACTGCCGCTATGTCTCCAACTCTTTAAAGCCGCTGGCAACACTTCCTGAGCCCGTTGAGCCGATGCACCCGAACCTTCCGCGCACTGATCCTTGCCAGCATAACCATTAGAATCACCGCAACGGCGCAATCAGCTTACTCAGTGTGATCACTGTAACCATGGTGCCTGCCAGCATACCAGCTTGGCCATGTCAGGGGGAATTTTGTATGATGCCGTATATGTCAATACAGAGCCCATACATAACTCCGTTTGTACAGGTTGATCGCTGTGCCTACGATGTTTGTTTTGGCTCAAGGTGAGAAAAGGCGCTCCGTAGCGAGTCCAGATTGTGTTTTGAAGGTAGCGCGAAAGCCTGGGGACCTCATGAAGAGCGCCGCAGGAAGGTGGAATCCTCCTCATAGGTAGAGGAGATTGAGGAAGAAGAGACCCCGAGCCGCAAGGGCAACTGCAATTTGGGCTGTGGAGGCGCAGGAATCCGGAAAGAAGAACAAAACAGATGTCCTGACAAAGTCTGGACCGGGTGTGCAGCGTTGCAAGGCAATCGAAGGCTTGCAGTATTCTTCCCCAGCGGTCGGGGCAAAGGACAGCTGGACAGAGTGTTGAGTGCAACAGCAAAGGTTTCACATAATTTGTGTACAGACTTGTGCGTCAAGCTCCTTGCAAGTGGAGGAGTGGTGACATGTAGAGCCCATACCTTCGTTTGTACCAGTTGATAGCCTACGATGTTTCAAAGTGAAGAAGGCGCTCCGTAAGGTCGATATCGTGTGTTGGGCAAAAACAACTGGCCAAAATTGGTGGACTTAGCCTTGCAAAGTGCTTGTGAAAGCATGTGAGAATTTTAAGCAACGCCCGCAGACAGTAGTTTTTTGCAAGCTTAAAGCGTGCAGCTTTGGTGGTTGAATAGGTTGGCACCAAACAAACAAGTGTCAGTAATGTCGGACAGATAAATGCCGCCCGTCTATTGTTAATGACTTTCGCATGCCTTCACTTTCGAGTGGCAATGCTTCGTCTCAGCTGGACGCTTGTCAACATTTGTGCTGGAGCGGAGTTGGTTTACAATGTACAACCGTTCTATTTACCGGTTCAGTGCATCGTGCATTTGATTTTCCTCAGATAGCGAGAGGTATTGGGGTTCTTACAAAGGGAGAGCTGCGTGTGTGCGCTTTCGAGCCTGGGTGCTGGTGTCGGTGGGAACTTGGGCGCTGATGCCGCTGCAGGTTGCCGCTGCAGGTTGCCGCTGCTGTGTGCCGCTGGTGTGCACTGTTGGGTGCTGGTTGCCGCTGCAGGGCGCTGATGCAGGGTGCCGCTGCAGGGTGCCGCTGCTGTGCGCGCTTGGAGCTTGGATGCTGGTGCCGCTGGGCGGCGCTGCTGTTTGCTTGGCTGCTGGCGGTGCTAAAGGGTGCCGTGGTGTCCCTGCGTGCCCCTGTAGTGTGCGCTTGTTATGGAACGCGAGCGAAGAAACCGCGACAGCTGGAATGCAATGATTTCAGTACTACCTGGCATACCTGGGGTCTGTACTGGCGTGATTTTTCAGGTGCCAAAAAACTGGTCAAAACCACTGTCATTATCCGTCTTTGGGAATCAGAGCCCTTCTTTGCCCACGAACTCTTTACTGCCAACAACATGAAAAACACTTCTTGGATTTCCCGCCCTATCGTAGGCAAAAATGGATTTTATTCGGCAGCAAGCATTGATGGGCAATTTTTAACATTCATCGCGCATCAATAACTGTGCCGCAAAACCAACAAATGGATTCCGAACCAGGCGATGCGCATCTTCGCGGAATATCTGCGGACGCGTGGGAGCTAGTTTGTGTTTTGATTCCTGGACCTGTTCGACATGCCCAAACAAAACCAACATAGTTACGAAACAACAAGTCAGAGGAGTATGGGGGAAGTTGGGAAAGTCATCCGGTTTGCAAGTCTTCCGAATTGATGTTTCCATTTTGATTTTGCCGTCCCTGCATCACTGCAGCCTGTTGAGGTCGGAGAATGCTCCTGCGGAGATGTCGGGAGACTGGGAGACCAAGAATCACAAATTACAAGGCGTAGCGTAGCAGGTATAGCTAGCAAGGCCCGTTGGAGTCCACTTGTCAATGACGCGTGAACAACGACATTGAGCTCATGTTTTGCGTCGCGCTCTTGCTTGCTTTGAGGCATTTGTCGGATTGCGCCATCACCACCGAGGGCTTTCAGCATTTGATGTCTGCTATCGAGGAGACTGACCTGTGCCCGCCAGTTGTTGACCATCGATGTGCTTAGGCGCCAGCGCCACAATCCATAGAGTCATACAGGACAGTCTACCTGACTGAGTTTTAAGTGATTGATATCAGACCATATCAGACATATAATGACATATATATATGTGGCATTTATGTATTTTTATGTGTCATATATATATGTTCACACATATATGTATATACATATATATATGTCTGACATGTATGTATGTAATGTAATGTAATGCAATGTAGTGTAGTGTAGTGTAATGGTATGGTATGGCATGGTACGGTACGGTAAGGTACGGTACGGTACTGGATGTATGTATGTATGTATGTATGTATTTTTTTCCTAAAGTGGCACCTTTTCTGGTGAACGAGGGCCTTTTTGGCCGTGCTGCCGCTGCCAGCGCGCTCGTCACGAGGGTGAAGAGTTAGAAAAAGTCCACCTGCACTTCCTCATCGCCAGTGATGCTTTCCTCTTCTTCTCGCTCTTGGCTGCTGGGTGGCCTGAGCTCATCAGACTGAGTTCCATTGGCTTCTGACACCTGGGTGCCGGCAGCTTGGCTGGGTATCATGGCCTGGACTGGATGTCGTTCTGCAGAGATTCCACTGGCCGGGTCAGGTGGGCCAGGCTTGGTCATGGACTCCCTTTCATCAAGCGCCGTTGGGAAATGCAGCCGTCTTGGAGTAGGGCCTTTGCTTCTAGTCTGGTCAGGGGCCTCAAGTGCTTGTGTAGCACCTTCATCTGCTTGACTGAGTTCTTCACTCTTCCGCTTGAAGAATTCACTGATTGGTGGGGAGCCTCTGCCACTTGCTCCTCTGCAGGCCTTTGTGAGGTGGAGGTTTGAAATGATGCGACAGTCACCATCCAAGTTCCATTGGCATCCACAGGAGGTGCATCGCACTTTGCCGCCTTTCTGCCACAGGCTGTGGCTTGGATGGGCTTGGGAGGTTTGTGTGTACTGTTCATCAATGCATCTGGATGAGATGAAGCTTTGGAAAGCTTCTTCATTGACCCGCTTGTGGGTGTTGACACCGCACTTGAGGCATTTGAGATGGCCAGTGGTCTCAGCAAAATGATGATCTGAGGGACCTGGCGGTTGTTGCTGTTGCTGGTGCAAGAGGTTCTTGATGGTCTGGGCCCTGATTAGCTTCTTGGCTGGTGGGTCTGCGTGGGCCGGGGTGGCCTGGACTTCCTCGAGGAGGACTTGTGGGCAGCTTTCTTGGAGGCGCTCCTCAAGTATGGTCTTAGTGAGGCCTTGATGCATCCTGGTGCCACAGGCAACACACTGGTATCCGCTTCGGTGGGGCTCCCATCTATGGTGTGTGTCATCCCAGGCTTTGGTGCATTGCTTCACCAGGTCGCGCTTGTATTGCTTCGTGTGCTTGCCCTGGTGTCGCGGGGCCTTGTGATGGATGTAGTGTTGTGGGTCTTCGTAGATCTTGGCCAACCTCTGCACTGCATGCTTGTACACCAGCTGGTGATCGTTGTCGAGGACTTGCTGCCACTCCTCCTGTTTATGATCTTGAAACTGCTTGGCCCTCTCCCACACCGTGAGGGCGGCATCGCGCTGTCTGCGTCGGAGCTGGGGCTCATTGCCGGGGGCGTCTGGTGTACGTGTGGCCTTGCTGACGTACAGGACCGTGATGCGGCTAAAGTCCTGCTCCGTGACTTCTTCCAGGATGTCCCTGAAGGGTGCCCGACTCTTGTGCTGGTGCCATGCTTCCCAGACAGTGACCAGCTGGACGATGACTTTGGCTGTGGTTGTGGTGTGCTTGGCCAGGGCAACAACTCCTGCCAAGAGGGCTCTGGCTTTTGTTTGTGCTCCAGTGGCCACTCCCGTGATGGCGCCAAGTCGACTGAGTTGCCCTAAGCTCATGGTGTGGATGCAGAGCCCATAAACCCACATCTGGTTGCGCTCATCATAAGAGGAAGGCGTGGCATCAAGGGTGTAGGCCCAACCGTTGTGAGGGTGGGGTGCCAAAGGGTGCAGGTCAGCCCAGCAACCATGGCCTTGATGTGGGTGCGCATGGGTGCGATGCTCTTGGGGCTCTAACGGGATCCAGCCTGCTGTCCAAAGAGGCTCTTCATCCTTGGACGTGATGCGCTCCATCCACTCTGGCGGCATTGGGTCATGCTTTTGGGTTTTATGCCACTTGCGCAACCAGAGAATGTGCTTGGGGGTGGCCGTAACGTGGCAGAGGGGGCATTGCTTGATCTTGGTAGCCTCCCTGTACTGAACTGCTGCTTGGACCCATGTATTGAGGTAGTGCTTGCTCTGAGCCGGAAGCTGTTTCTTGACAGCATGATAGGTGTGCCAGTCGAGGCCTGTGATCAGATTGTGATAGTGCGGTTTGCTGGCAAGTCTGTTGATGCGTTGGTTCTGGGCTTCCTGGATGATGGCCTTCTCAAGTTTCCACCAAGGCTGTTGCAGGTCAAGTTCATTACCCGTCATCAGGGGTGTCTCCGGGCGGGTCCATCGCATGAGCGTGCTTGCCTGCCAGCCCCATTCTCGTAGATAGGTGATGGCAGCTGCCATTGGGCCTCGGACCGTATACCACGGGTGGGTTTTGTTCTGCACTTGGCTGTGGGTGGCTTCCCAGGCTTGCTCGAGTGCTGCCATTTGGTCGCCTGGCCAGGCGTGGATGAGGCTATGTATGGCTTTGAGGTGGTGCAGGACAACCTGATCTCCTGGGTCGATGTACTTCTTGTGGTGCAGGTCATAGGTGCTGTCCAGCAGGCCACCATTGTGGTGCCCCAAGTGTTTGGCCATGGCCTGTCTGAGGGCTTGCCGGTAGCGTGGTGCCAGGCCTTGTCCTTCCACTCCCCACAGAGCTGCCGGCTGAATGCCCCCTCGGTGAAGGCGTAACCTGATCTTGAGGGCTGGGATCCGTAGTGTCCGAAGCTTGATCTTTCTGTTGTGTGCTTTGGTGAGTCGGGTGGTCAACGCCTAAGTCCCTCATGACCGGCTGGATTGGAGGATCCTCCGGTGTCAACAGCTCTCGTAGGGCCTTGTCCGTGTGTTTGTCGGTGGTGATAAAGGCCGTTTTCTGTGGATTGACCTTGAGGCCGAGGTGAACCAAGCGCTCATGCAGGTCTCGGTAGGCCTGGACTGCCTTTTTGGCCACTGTCATCGGGGTTGAGCCTGACAGATCAAAGCCCACATCATCGACCCAGCTGGAGAGGTGAGCTTCAGGATGGCTGGCTTTCCACGGCTGGAGTGCGGGTGCCAAGACTGCCTTGGCTAGCAGTGGGGCCTGAGGGCAGCCGGCTGGGACTCCATTCTGCACGTGGAAAAATGGTGTCATCTCTTGCTCAGCAACAATTGCTTTGGGTCCGGTGTAAAGCTGCGTGGCCATTTCCAGCAACAGGGGCGGGTAGTTGAGCTGCTGTGCTTCTTGCTGCAATCTGGTGAGGCTGATGGTGTCATAGAACGTGGACATGTCCATCAGGCATGTGATGCCATGGCGACCATTTGTTCTTTGGAATTGCTGTCTCAGCAAGCGTTCCAGGGCTACTTGTAGCACTTGTGCCCCAGGTCGTGCTCTATCATGGTCCATGGTTGGGGGAAGCTGTTTCTGCCATTGGTCCAGCAACGGTTTTCTCAGTCTGCACCAAACCCGGTACAGCAGGGATGTGAGCGTGATGGGGCGCTCCTTGGTGCTGGATTTGGGCAGCATGATGACCATGTGCATCTGCTGCTGGGTGGGTAACTGGGCTTGCTTCTCCATCTCTTGAAAAAGGTGGAGTAGTGGCGGAAGGGCCAGTGGTGGTGCAGCTCTAAGTAGTTGGGCTGTGATGGCGTCTGGGCCACATGCTTTGTCTGGCAGGTGCTTAAGGGTCCAAGCCAGTTGACCTAGGGTCAAAGGGTCCAGCTGTTGTGCTTGCTGCCTGGCTGCCTCTTGCAGGCTGGGCCTCTCATGTGGTTGATCGCTCTGCCGAATCTGCCATAGCTGTCCCCAGTCATGAAGCCGTTGTGTCATTCTGTCCTCTGGTGGAAGCTGCCTATAGGGCCGTTCCCAGGCCAGCTCGCTGCTTTTGAGGCTGCGGAAGAGACCTTTGAGCCCTTTTGCTTCGCCCTGCTTCAGCCAGGCTTTGTATTGGAGATGGCTTTCGTCGTTGGCTGCTGCCTGTTGTGCTGCTTGAAGTTGGTGCTCAAGGGTGTGGAGAACCAGGTCAGCAGCATGTGGATCCCTGTATTTGAGCCAGTGGTGGCTGGTGTCCATCAGTTGTCCCCAAGTCGGTGGGCCAACCCAGTGCTTTGCTGCATCCTGCGGGGCCTGCTTGAAACCACGGACAGGGCCTGTGTGGACATCTGTTGGCATCTTCGTGGCCAGCTGGAATCGGACTTTAAGCTGTTCCCAGAAAGCCGGCTTCCCTTTCTTCCACGTAGGTGGAGACCAAAGGTTTTGTGACTGCCTGTAGGTTGGATCCCCGTCCTTGAGCTGCCCAGGGATGTTCTTGAAGCAAGTACTGCTCCGTACACGACACCCAATCTGCCCATTGCTTGGCTTGTTCATTGGGTGGTATGCCGTACAGCTCAATCTCAAAGGCTTGCGATTGGTAGGATGTCCAGGGCCTGAAGTCAATGTCGGGAGTGGCTGGTAGTGGTGGAAAGTGTTGAGGCTGTCGAAATTCCTTGGTGGCAGCTTCAAGGTCCAGCCGGAGTGTCAGGAGGGTGTGCGGCCTCCAGGGGACTGCCCAGTCGGTGGTGAGGGCTGTTGTCGGTGCCAGGGTATTGTGAAGGAGGGCGTAGTCAAGCACATTGCCGGAGAGGATGCTGTGATCGGGTGCTTTGATATCGAAGTGGAACTTGGAAGGAAGCACCGTGCTGGTAAAGCTGCTCGGATGGTTTTGCCAGTCCCCCAACAGGATGTATGGGTGCTTGGTGGCCTCAACCAGCTTGAGGAGTTTGGCTAGGATGGTGGCATTGGTGTCGGACTGTATGGTTTCTCCGGTCTTCAGGTAGACGCCAGCGAGTAGAATGGTACAGTCTGTTGCTTGCCAAAGACAGGCTTGGTAGCCACATCCTTGGCTGGTGTAGGATTCCAGTGGCGTGAGGCCACAAGCTTGATCTCCCAGAAAGAGGATTCCTCCATGACTGCCCGAGTTGTCCTCATTGGGGTGAGCGGGTACTCCAAAGGCAGTGCGGCCA
Organism: Durusdinium trenchii; assembly: GCA_963970005.1. Taxonomy (NCBI): domain Eukaryota; class Dinophyceae; order Suessiales; family Symbiodiniaceae; genus Durusdinium; species Durusdinium trenchii. The sequence goes on from CAXAMN010004424.1 coordinate 106,741, forward strand.
CGGATGGTGAAGTACTGGCAAGTTTGCAGGTGCTTCTGGGGATCAAGGTGGGTCTCCACGAAGATGTGGACTTCGCTTTGGCGGGCCCAGTACCAGTCCACCACCTGTCTGCCAAAGTTGGTGATGTTGGCGAAGTGGACGTGGTTGTGGGGTTGCTCAAGCCGGGGTCGCTTGTCCGGGCTGGGGTGAAGCGGAGGGTCATAATCAGGTTCAGCCGGTGGTGGGGAGTGACCTGATGACTTGCTGTGTTGTTCTGAATGTGTCTATGTGCACGGCCCAAACCTGTGTGACTTGGCTGGCCAGTTGAGGCGTCAAATGGTCCAGATGCACTGGAGGTTTGCCATCATCAGCGAGCCACATGAGGTCGCGGTAAATGAGGATGGCAAAGTAGTGGCCATTGTTGTGGGTCTGTCCTCTGTGGCAAATGAGGGCTGCCGGGACGAACTCAGAGGAGGCTCGAGCAAACCCATCCAGTGATTGGGGCACTGTGAACGTGCCGTATGGGTTGAGGATTTTGGCATGCTTCGTCATTGTGCCCTCAACACAAGTGTTCCTGGTGATGTGGCTGATTAGGACCGGCTTGTCATCCAGCAAAAATTGACCCATGCCCTGGTTGGCCCATCCATTGAAGAGGTCTTGGAGCCTCGTGTTCTCCGGCCAGTCATCTGGGAAGTCGATCAAGAGGGGCTGCTGGATGTGGTCCTTCAGGTAGCCGCCTTCACGAATCTCTGCAAAGCGGTAGTGGAAGGCCCTCGTTTGGGAGATGTTCCAGAGGGTGTTGACAAAGTGGTTGGCATCTCCCTGAATGTTGAGATCATGCCAACTCAAGTGATTCTTGAACTGCGGCTTGAAGGTTTCCCCACGGTTGGGTATTTGTCTCTTGGAGGAGCGCACATGTCCATGTGAAAGCCCTCCAGGGTGCATTGGCAAAGCGTCTGGCACTAGGATTGCCGACTGTCATCGTCAGGTTTTGCAGGATGCATTCTGTCGTTGAGGCGAAAGTGCCCTGCATGGTGGTTTTGCCTCCTTTGGAGGTGGGAGGTTTCTTGTGTGTACCTCCTCCTTTGATGGTCACGACTTCTGGGCCAGGTGCACCGAACGCCAGGCCATCATCGGTCGCGGGAGGAAAAGAGTCAAAACTTGTTCCTGTGAAGGAAGGTGAACGTAAGCTTCATGAACAAGGGTGTGTGTCCCTTCACGCTTGTTTGAAGCATCCCTTGAAACTGCATTGTGTTGCAAAAGCTGTGGCAAAGGAAATTGTGCATGCTCCCCATCACAATCTTCCATTGTCATTGACCCCGCCGGTGCTGGTTTTGAGGCAGCGCGACAAACCATATGAGGTGTTGGTGCCTGTTCAAAATCATCCAAGGGAACCGGCGCCTGGAGCCCTTGAAACCCTGGTGGCATTGACAGCGGGTTACCCACACGACCCCGGCGGTGGCGGGACTGTCTGAGTTTCCGTTTTCCTGCGCTTTGAGAGGTCCGTGTCCATGTCATTGGGCCTCTTGAGCAGGCCATGGAGTTGGGTCTTCTGCTCAGCTGACAGTGAGACGCCAAGATTGGCGACAAAGGTCTCGACAGCCGCGGGCAGCGGGTCCACCTCCATGCTGGTTTCCAGGTCAGTTGGTTTATGCTCAGTGTTCACCGCCTTCATGTAGTCTTCGGAGAGCAACTTGAGTGCCTGCTGGCCATCATTAAGCTTCTGCTGGAGCTCCTGCATCTCAGTGAGGAGACCTTGGTATTGTGCCTTAGTCAGGTCCAGCTTCTCTTGAAGTTGCGTCTTCTTCATGGAGAGATTCTTCAGCTCTGTGACCTGTCCTTTCAACTTGATGGCAATGTCCTGCTCGGATACTGGTGCTGGAGCTGTGAGGCGTGTGACGGCCTCTTGGACCTGAGCTGGCAAGGCCGCCATGTGGGTCTTGAGCATCTCATGGAGGTCCGGCTCGGGCGGTTTCTTAGGTCCTATGCCAAGATGCTGCAATTTGTCTTGCAGTTCATTGGGCATGCCACTCCAGACTGGTCCAAGGAGTTCAGTGGCCTCTTTCTGGAGCTTGTTCTTCTTCAGGGGTTTCATCTTGCTTAGACCTGGTGGTGCCTCCAACCAAGGTGTAGGCTTGGAATTGTCGGTCTTGGTGAGCCGGCCTTGTCCTTTACCTTTGCCCAGTCCCCCTTGTGTGGGCTTGAGGACGGGCCACCAGGTGCCACAGAGTCGACATCTTGTGTCAGGCCTCATCTTGTCCTGCCAAATCCAGTTTGTGCATTGGCCTTGCCTGCGCGTGACATAGGGTCTACACCAGGAGGTATGCCTGAAAGATGTCATACTTCAGGAAGAGAGTGACCTCAGGGATGTGCTGCACGATTGGGTTGTGGTCAAAGACCGGGTCACCGATCACGATCAGGCCCGCGTGAAAGGCAGGGTTGAAGTGCCAGTCACCTCCAAGTCCCCACGGAGGTTGCCAGGCGAGCTCTGCCGGTTGCCGGGGATCTCTTCAGGAGCGGTGAAGATGAGGTCGTGAGATCACGGGAATAGGACGCTTGCCCTGGTGACCCTCAGAGGCGGTGTCTGTGAGGTGGTTCGAGATGCGCACGTGGTGCTTGGGGTGAACGCACCAGCAGGACTTTATGATGGGCAGCCTGCTTGAACCACTCACAGCTTGAGCCATGTATGTATGTATGTATGTATGTATGTATTTTTCCTAAAGTTGCACGAGCTGTGCCCTTTAGGCGGGTTCAGCCCTAGCGCCGTCGCTCAGTCCGCGGGTTTTTGAGAAGTAGTCAACCGTCACGGGGTCGTGCTCCGGGAGTTCTTCTTCAGCACTCTCAGTGCTCGCAGCTCCTTCAGAGCCAGGAGAGCTGGCAGGCGGTCCTGTCAAGTTCAGATCATTTGGCATTGCACATGCCTGAGGGGTCGTCGAGAACCGGAGCTCCTTTGGAGGTGTCTTTGCCGGCTTGTGAGCTTTGGGATTGGGTTCCAAAGATCTGGAGCAAATTGGGCGATCTCTGGGTATTTCCCTGGTATGCTTTCTTGAGCGTCTTGGTCAGCCCTTCTGCCACAGGGAGTGAGTGGTGTGCCCCTCATGGTGCTTTGTGTAGCTTTCATCAATGCATCGGCTCCGGATGACAGCTTGGAAGCTCTCTTCATTTGTTCGTTTGTGGATCGATAAGTTGCACTTGGTGCACCTCAGATAGCCGGTCGTTTCTTGGAAATTGTGCTCATCAGCTACCCTTGGGTCCCACAGGTTTGTTGTGCCGCATATCCGGTTCTGGTGCCTCGTGTGCCAAGAGGTCACAGTCTTGTTGGAGTCGTTGTTCAATGACCTCAACTGTCAAGGCTTGGTGCGCCCTTGTGTGGCAAGTGTGGCATTGAAACCCGCTCCTGTGGGTTCCCACTGGTTCTTCTCTGGTTTCCACGAGAGCTTGCACTGGTTGATGAGCCTCTTCTTGTACTGCTTAGTGTTGTGCCTGCCCTGCGCACGGGATTCTCGTGTATGTAGTGTTGTGGATCTTTGTAGATCTTCTCGAGCCGTGCTGCTGCCTGTTTGTAGACCTGGAGGTGGTCTTGGTCGAGGGTCCTTTGCCAGGCTTCCGCATGCTGATCATAGATTGCGGAGGCTCGCTCATAGGCTGCTTGAGCTGCATCCCGTTGCGTTGATCGGGGTGAGGACATGCTGGGCTAAAGTGATGAGTCGGGCTTTGGTCTGCTGACCTGGTGCCATGCCCGTTATTGTGCCTTTCTCAGTAGTGTCCCCAGAGAAAAGGTGTGGATGCAAGCCCTGCCATGGCTGCAGTGGCATTGGTTCCAAGGTGTTCCAACACCCTTGCCCCTGGAGCGGTATGGCCGTTTGGAGGTGGTCTTGTGGTTCTTTGCGGATCCAGCCATGCGCCCACAAGGGCTCTTCCAGTGGGTCCAGTAACCGCTCAGTCCAGTCTATGGGTAGGGCTTCGTGGCCTTGGTTGTGGTGCCAGGTGCAAAGCCACACTATGTGCTTCGGCGTGGCAGGGACGTTGCGCAGCGGGCATGTTTTGATCTTGTCTCCTTGCCGGTAACTTGCTGTTTGGGAAGCTGTTTGTAGGCTTTCCGAGCAGTTGTCCAATCCAGCCCGCTGATCAAGTTCTGGCAGTTTTTCTTGCTCGCAAACCTGCTGGTCCGCTGCTGTTGTGCTTCATGATGTAAGGTTTGCTCAATGGTCCTTTCACATGGTACCAGGGGTGTTGGTGCTTGTGCATCTGGTTCCTGAGGGTGATCCATGCTTGCTCAATGTGTTGGCGGTGGTCTGCTGGCCAATGGGTGATGAGGGTATGAAGAGCTTTGATGTGCTGGATCACCACCTGGTCCGCTGGGTCGGCAAATTTCGCGCTGACTTGGTCATAGATGACATCTTGGAGCCCACCCTGATGGAGTCCCAAGTGGACGGCCAGGGACTGTCGGAGTGCCAACCGAAACCTGGGCGCTAGTCCTTGGCCTTCGAAGCCCCAGAAAGCCACTGGTTGGACTCCATGGTGCGGAGATTGGGTAGTTTGAGACTGCGTAGCTTGATCCTCCGTTGTCTGTTCTTGCGGAATCGTTGCTGCAGTGTGGCTATCCTCCTCCTTCTGCCGGCTGAGTGGTCGATCCCCAAATCTCTCATCACTGTCTGGATTGGCGGGTCGTTTGGCCTCAGTAGCTTGGCCAACTCTTTGTGGATGGTCTTATCTGTCACGATGAAGGCCGTTTTGTGGCTATTGACAACCAACCCAACTGCTTGCAGGCTGGTGCCAGGCTTGGACTGTTCTCTGGGCCAGATGTTGCGCGCCTGTGTGACTGCCATCAAAGCCTATGTCATCTACCCGTCCATTGAGGTGCAGGTCGGGGTTGTCACTTTGGAATTGGGTGAGGGTGGGTTGCAGAAAGGTCTTGGCTAGTAGTGGTGCTTGTGGGCACCCAGCTGCCACCCTGGTTGTGATGACATGTATGTATGTATGTATGTATGTATGGTAGGTATGTTTCGTAGGTGTGCATGTATGTAGGTAGGTAGGTAGGTATGAATGTACATATATAAACAGTTGTATACCGTATATATATATATTTATCTTTTTTGGTCAGCCATATGATATTCATACACAAACACACCCCTCAACCCATCTTTCAATTCTGTTCGCGAGGTATCCGCTAGTCAACGCGAACGTGCCGGGTGAAGGCAGAAGAAATGAGATTCGTGCTGGTGGAAGGTAGAGTCTATTCTGTATCCAGTTGGACGACCTTACAGAAAGCCTGTTCAGAGCCAGAGCCACTTCTAGGTTGGCAATTTCTCTGGAATGCAAACCAGGTTTGCCTCTCTACCTGCGGCTTGAGAACAACTACATCGGGCAGGCGCATGCTTTGATGCGTGTGTTACTTCAGACCTTAGAATTTGCTTCAGGCTAGTTTGAAGACCATTTGCGTGTAACTGAAAAATATATAAGCTAAATCGCGTGAAACAACGTCAAACCAGGTCAAGCTTCATGAGCAAAGTGTGTGAGCGGCGCGACAAAGATGTACAAGCTTTAGCTTTGCTCATTTTTCTTCAGGAGGCAATCCAAGAGAAGATCGATGCAGGGCTGATCCAGACCTTTGACAAGCAGCAAGGTCGTCGAACGCAGCTCAGCAAGAATTTACCAAATTCTGTTAACGGGACTTTGGTGAGCGTGGTCAAGGCGCGGCCGTTTTCCGGACAGTTTCAAACCGATCGGAGTGCTTGCGCAGATAATTTTGGCCCATTTGGTCCTCCAAACCTACTTAGCTCTGAAACACTTGAAGTTGGTCAGGCTTTGGGTTCCTGTATATCCTTAAATTGCTTTTGTCATGTTTCAGTGGTTCCCTGTTCATGTCAAATTCAAGTCACCCTGCAAACGGTAGTAGTACTCAGTTGGCTTCAGCTTGGACATCAGCCGAGGGGGCATCAGAGCGGGCCAAAGGTGAACCTGCTTGCCAAGGAGAATGGCTCCAAAGAGGGGGGGGCCTGAATATATTTTTCAACCCACCAACTTTTTTCAACACCAACAACCGTTTGCACCAAACCACGTTCTATACCACTGTCGACACCCCTGCGCGGTCGTCGTGCGCCAACCACTGCTACTCCTACACCACGTTTTACACCAACCACCCGCCCGTGGGGGTTTTCAGGCTTACGCTAACTGTTTTACGCCAACCGCAATTTTACGCTACCCGTCTCACGCTTACAAGGCGGTTTCTAGTCTTACCCTGTCCTCTCCTGGTGTAAATAGCTGCCAATGCATGCTTTACATGCATTCTCTTACCGCTTTCCCTTTCGTGTCTCCCTCTTCTCACGTAAAATACAGGGTTAGAAAACATGTTTGAGGATGTGACGGGTTAAAAAAGAAGGATACAAGGTCGAAAAAGCACGTTCCAGGGTTAAAAAAGAAGGTTCTGGTTTAAAAAAGATGGTCCAGGGTTAAAAAAATGTTCCAGGGTTGAAAAATGTTAAGGTTAAAAATGAACTATCCCGGCAAGAGACCCCAAACAGTGCGTGTGAGGTCTATAAGCAGAAAGTCTAGAGATGTGAGTGAGAGTGTGAGTGAGAGTGAGTGTGAGAGTGAGTGTGAATGTGAGTGTGAGTGAGAGTGAAAGTGAGTGTGAGGGTGAGAGTGAGAGTGAGCGTGAATGTGAGTGTGAGTGTGAGTGATCGAGTGTGAGTGAGAGTGAGTGAGCGTGAGATTGAGAGTGACTGTGAGTGTGAGTGTGCGTGAGAGTGAGAGTGAGTGAGAGTGAGTGAGTGTGAGCGTGAGTGTGGGAGAGTGAGACAGTGAGAGGGTGAGAATGAGAGTGAAAGTGAGTGTGAGAGTGGGAGTGAGAGTGAGTAGGTGAGTGTGAGTGTGAGTGTGAATGTGAATGTGAGTGTGAGTGTGAGTGAGCGTGAGTGAGAGTGTGAGTGAGAGTGAGGGTGCGAGTGAGAGAGTGAGTTAGTGTGAGTGTGAATGTGAATGTGAGTGTGAGTGAAAGAGTAAAGAGTGAGAGAGTGAGAGTGGGTGTGAGGGTGAGAGTGAGAGCGAGTGAGTGAATGTGAGTGTGAGTGTGAACGAGAGAGAGAGAGAGAGTGAGAGGTGGCTGAGAGCACTGCGCCTGCCACGAAGGTTCCCAAAGTGTCGTGCCTGCTGCGAAATCTGCGCTTCGAGGTTCACAAAATGCTGGTGCCTGCCACGAAATCTGCGCATTGAGGTTCACAAAGTGCTGTGCCTACCACAAAATCTGCACTTCGAGGTTCACAAAGCGCTGTGCCTGCCACGAAATCTGCACTTCGAGGTTCACGTGCAAAGTGCTGTGCCTGGAGGTTCACAAAGAGCTGCACTTGCCACGAAATCTGCAAACGAGCCACGTGTCAAAAAGTCACGATTCACTGCACCTGTCACGAAATCAGAGGGCCTCGAAGATCACCACCATGTCCAAAGTGCTCTTCAGCCGCAGGTGTTGTCGGTGCCTGAAAGGCATCCTGAGCCCGAGGGGGGGTCCCGACAAGAACCAAGGAGTTAAAGAGGGGTTTCAGTTGTAATCGCGGAGCCTGACAGGGTTTTAGTCGAAGGCGTGAGCGTTTTCACTCAGTGCAGAAAAGTGTTTGAGCAAAGTTTTTCTTGTTTTAAGATCCCCACATATATATATATATATGTTGGACCGTTTTGGGTCCCTCAGTGAAGGTGCAGCTTCAAGCGGTTGGGTGCACTTTCTTGTTTTTTGGAGTGCATACTTGACAGTGCGTTTTGGCAAACGTTCGTATAACTGTGCTCATCTTGTTTTGGTGAAGATCTTTTTAAACCTTCCCTCAAGTTTTCTAAATTAAGACAATCTGGCCCTCCACGCCTGAAGGTTGTGTTTGCTAGGACACTCATTTTCGACAGAAGCAAGGCCCACCTCCCACGCCGGAGGCGCTGCTGTGGCGCACGTGTTTACATATTACTTATCTATGCCAATGCTTTTTGGGTGTAAGGTCCAAAAGGGCCACCAAATCGCAGAAACCAGCAAATGGCCAAGCACATGTTTCTTTCTTGAAACAAAGCATTCAAAATGGAGCCATGGTTTTCCTGTCAACCTCACACGAGCACGTGGCCTGAATCGATACCATGCATAACATGTATTTTGGTTCAAATCCATTCAGCAAACACATCCTTCGACCAACCGGAGGGCAGGAGCCTCAGCGAGAGCACATGCATTCATGTCGTGTAGGTGGGGAAGATGGAACCCAAATCACAGAACGAGTGGTAACTAATGGGCACGCTCCAATGCTTATGCTGACGATGGAGTTTGTTTGCAAGTTCTTCAGTAAATCAGTTGTAGGAAAGAGGTATATATATATAGATCAAAACACATAACATGCACATAAATTCCTTTCTTAGTCTTAGCCAAACGAAACTCTGGCTGGAAAGAACTCATGATTCACCACACCACTTGTGTGTTTGAGGGAACAAGATGGAGCAGCCCGGGACTCAACTGTGTTACCGTTCACTGGCTGAATGTCCATCCACCACTTGTCCTCGGACCCCCCAGGGCAAAGGCCTTTTTGGTCTTGGCATGTTTGGCCAAACAGAACAGTCCGGCTTTGCTGCCGTGGCCAAGATGGCGGCGTAAGCATTGGAATAGTCCCTCAGCATTGGCATAAGTTTTGAGCCTTGTTTCGAGGAACAAACGGGTGTCCTTCTCAGAGGATCCAAAGAAGTCCGTGAAGGCGAGAGACATTCTGGTTGAATTAACAATTTACCGTGCAACTGCAAATGTGTTGATTTTATGTCGATGCCAACACCTTGTTTTGGTGAACCGATTCCCAGTGAAACGATTCCCAAAGAAACGTCTAGCTACTAGTAGTTTCTTGTTACTACAGGTGAAACGATTCCCAGTGAAACGATTCCCAAGGAAGCTTCTAGCTACTAGTAGCTT
>CAXAMN010004424.1:119371-142405 GCA_963970005.1 Durusdinium trenchii
GCTACTAGTAGCTTCTTGTTACTACAGGTGAAACGATTCCCAGTGAAGCGATTCCCAAGGAAGCTTCTAGCTACTAGTAGCTTCTTGTTACTACAAGAAAGCGATTCCCAGTGAAACGATTCCCAAGAAAGCTTTTAGCTACTAGTAGCTTTTTGTTTCTACAGGTGAAACGATTACCAGTGAAACGATTCCCAAGGAAGCTTCTAGCTACTAGTAGCTTCTTGTTACTACAGGTGAAACGATTCCCAGTGAAGCGATTCGCAAGGAAAGTTCTAGCTACTAGTAGCTTCTTGTTACTACAGGTGAAGCAATTCCCAGTGAAACGATTCCCAAGGAAGCTTCTAGCTACTAGTAGCTCCTTGTTACTACAGGTGCAACATTTCCCAGTGAAACGATTCCAAGGAAACTTCTAGCTACTAGTAACTTCTTGTTACTACAGGTGAAACAGTTTCCAGCGAAACGATTCCCAAGGAAGGTTCTAGCTACTAGTAGTGTCTTGTTATATACTACATGTGAAACGATTCCCAGTGAAGCGATTCCCAAGGAAGCTTCTAGCTACTAGTAGCTTCTTGTTGCTACAGGTGAAGCGATTGTCAAGGAAACTTCTAGCTAGTAGCTTCTTGTTACTACAGGTGAAACGATTCCCAAGGAAGCAAGCTTCTAGTTACTAGTAGCTTCTTGTTACTACAGGTGAAAACGATTCCCTGTGAAAAGACTCCCAGAATTGACAACTTTCAACGTGCAACTGGACATGTGTTTATTTTATGGTGACGCCAACACCTTGTTTTGGCGTGTGAGGCATCCAAGGGCCCTGGAGAAAAGTGGAAAGTTGGCCCAAACTATGAAGTGAAGCAGCTCATCGGGACCATGCTGGTGGCGGAGTGATATGGATTGAAACCAAATGGGTGTGCAGACCCGTGCATCCAATACATTCTGGTTGGGGATTCATCAAAACACTTGAATTGACTCTGGCTCCAGAAGCTCTGTACCACCATGTTAAACCTTCCATAGCATCCAAGTGCAAGCCTTAAGCTCAAAAGCAGTCAAGCTCCAAAGCACTTTTGCTGCAGGACGGGCTCCTATGGGAGCGTTTGTGAAGCCTTTGACACCTCTAAGAAGTGTCGGGCTGCCAACAGTGGGTAGGGCCTGTGGGGCAGGTTGCTCACAGAGGTTTGCAGCAAGCAGGGGGGTTCCACCCACGAATCTCAAACGTACTGGAAGGATGATGTTGCCCAAGACTTTGGAATAGTCATACAGGGAAGCTGCCTTCAAGGACAGGATTTTTTGACGTACCTCCATTCCAAGTCCTGCCAACATCATCAGGCGCATGTTCATGATCAGCCTTTTAGGTCTGGTTGCTGTGAAGCGCATTGGGCCTGGCACCCAGAATTGCACTGGCAAGAATCGGCATGGGTCTTGATCGTAGATATCTCACCTCCGCATCATTACATACAAGCTCTTGTGAAAGATTCATTTTGATTCGTTTTGCTTGTTCCAGGCACGCAGGAACTACTTGCATTATCTTGTATTCTTTGGCGACAATTTTGATGTTTGTCTGGAGGTCAACAGCACTCGAAGGTAAGTATGTGGTTGCAGTTTATGGACATGTGGATGTGTCCCAAAAGCAATCACTATCCGTTTTCGTTACGGAATAAACAAGACGGCTTGCGAATCCCCTAGTTTTGAGAGGCACCCCATACAGGCCTAGACATGTTACTCTTGCAGGAACTGTATACCTCAGTTGATGACTGAGGCACATGTTCGAGGATTTGGTGGATTGCCAAGCCAGCTTGCTTTACATTCTTTAGACTCCCTTCTCACAAGTCATAAAGGTGACGATGTGATTGTACTTTCACAATTGCTTACTTGCGTTGAATGGCAAGCTTGGTTTTCTGCAGCGTATGTCAGGCAAGCGCATTCTGCGAGAAATTGCAATCCTCTCGAAGCTCAAACATGAGTATATCGTCCGACTTTACGACATTGTGCTGGACCCAGACTCTTTGACTGTCCGTTGGTCGGGCATTAGGCACTTCACTCGAAGTCTTTGTGGTCTTTGTGTCACTGTTCTCCATGTATTGTTCACCTCACAGGTTTTGAATGCTCAAGCCAAACTTGCCTACAGTGTTTGCTGGTGAGGGACTGTATCAACATGGTATGTGTAGTGCGCGGCCCACAAAGCTTTATTTTTGACTCCAAGCTATGGGATTGCAGTGAACCCCTCCAAAGTGCTCAAACTCTGATCTCAAGGCAAAGCACTATAAGCAACGAATAATTTGATCTACTTTGGGATCTATGCCCAGGTTGCACCTGTCAACATGGCCAAATTCGACGAGCTTTACCTTGTTTGGACCGCAGAGAAACTGCACGACACGTGGTCAAGCTGACCAAGGCAACGACTCTGTCCTTGAGAACCCTAAATAGAGGCTAGCCCCAGACTCACAAAGAATGACAGAAGCTTCTCACAATGCTCTTCAAGCAAGAGTCACGCCTTCAACCGGTAAAAATCTGGACCTTTCTGAATCTTGTATATATATATATACATACATCATATCTTGTTCCGTGTGCTATTGACGATATTGCAGTATAGCAACATTAGCATGGTTCATTCGGACGGACCTTGAGATGCCTCAAGGTCATGGAAATCTGTGACTCTGATTTGAAAAAGCTTTGTCGGACAGCAAGGGGCTCGGAGTCTACAGCATTTTAGGGGTAGATGCACTCAAACACTCATGCGTGATTGCCGATTGCCACTTGTTGGACCGCACACGATCCACACGGGCCTGTGCCCAAAGTGCAAAAACGTATATATCATGTTGGCGCTTGTTTGGGATGACCAGTCGTTGGCCTAGCATAGTAGGTGAGTGAGTGCCTATAGAAAGAAAAGCAAGTTTTGCGGTTGGAAAAAGATCCTGTTTTGCCTCACCTATCTTTCAGGATGTGAGCTTGACCCCACTACACATCAACACCCTCCTCTACAACTTGCTGGTCGGAATGAAGTGCCTCCAATGGGGGTGGTCCTGGCGGATGCTATGAATCAATCATAATCATATTTTAAGAAAACATTGTGAAACCATCATGAATTCTCTTTTCATAAACCTCTTTAATCTGTGAAGAGAGACATCAAGACCCGGAGCTTTCAAAATCTTCGATGTAGCTTCCTCATTTCTTTATGTATATCACACTCTACAAGCTATAGTTAAGCTTCCCTAAAAATCTAGGAACAAATCAGTAGTGCGAGCGCTTCTTCAAGGAAGGCGGCGGGGGGAGCTTCCTGGAAACAGCCTGAGCTATCCTGCGTCCAATTGCGAGTAGCTACCTCTTCTACTAGCGGCTCCCTGTCCCTAGCTACTGGCGACTCCCTAGCTACTAGCGGCCTACCACCCCCTTAAAGAAACACACACACACATATATATATATATCACGAAAGCCAGCCGATAGGCAAGGCTTGAGGTAGCTATGCGAACCAAGTGAGTAAAGGGGTGTGTGGGGGGGTGGTTGCGAGCAGGCCAATGTCAGAGAGGCTGACCCAGAGCCTGGTGGGGGAGAGCGAAAAAGAGAGGTGGCCACTTGGTAGTGAAAATGAGTAGGTTTTGGGGTGTTGGGATGCCGGTGATGTAATTGACGGCCAGTAGTGCATCATTAGCAAGGGGCTCAAAAAGGGAATGTAAACCGTTTTCTACGAGGGGTGGGAGTTCATGTCAATAATAGGAAAGAGGGGACAACGGGACGCGAAAAGTGGTTGGAGCTCCTCCAGACAAGGGAGATGTGCGCCTCTCATGGCCAGTGAAATAGTGTGAAAGGGAGGTGTGTGTGTCTCTTAAGACATTGTGTGATGTGGGGAAGGTGGAAGACAGGCATAGCTTAACGTGGTAGGGAAAGAGTGTTTGCAAGAAATGTTAGAGTTGCTTGGGGGTGCGATTTTTAAAGGTGAAGACGCCTGTCAACTATACTACGCAAAAGGGCAGCCCATATGGAGTGGGAGTTCATGTATAAAATGGGCATAGTGGGGGAGGAGGTGAAAGGAAAAGAGGTGGGGAGCTCACCAGGGCTCTCGCATTCACCACCCATATATAACAATATTGATATCTTTTACGGTGGCTGGCTTTCGTCCCCTCCCTTCTCAGATGTAGTGTATAATATATAAACAAACGAACCTTAAAAAACCGATTCCACTGTTGACTCGCTTCGACTTACTCGAGGTATTTGCACTCGGCGGGGATCTACCATCGAGACCTCAAGCCGGCCAACTGCCTGGTGAACCAGGAGACCTTAGTAGCGTCGTTGCTAGCGATGCCCTTTGCTCCTAGTAGTTTCTTGTTACAACATAGTAGTAGGGCCAGGAGCCGCTAGTAGCGTCCTTGCTCCTAGTAGTAAGGCCACGAGCCCCTAGTAGCGTCCTTCCTCCTAGTAGTAAGGCCAGGAGCGTCTAGTAGTGTCCTTGCTCCTAGTAGTAAGTTGCTCCTAGTAGTAAGGCCAGGAGCCCCTAGTAGCGTCCTTGCTCCTAGAAGTAAAGCCAGAAGGCCCTACTAGCGTCCTTGCTCCTGGTAGTCAGGCTAGGAGCCCCTAGTAGCTTCCTTGCTCCTAGTAGCAAGGCCAGGCCAGGAGCCCCTAGTGGCGTCCTTGCTCCTAGTAGTAAGGCCAGGAGCCCCTAGTAGCGTCCTTGCTCCTAGTAGTAATGCCAGGAGCCCCTAGTTAGTAGCGTCCTTCCTCCTAGTGGTAAGGCCAGGAGGTTTTAGTAGTGTCCTTGCTCCTAGTAGTAAGGCCAGGAGCCCCTAGTAGCGTCCTTGCTCCTAGTATAGACAATTTAGTTTACAGTCTGCTTCCAGATGGGATCTTGAACATGTTCAGTCGTTAATTCCTGTGGCCTGGATGCAGGACTGCTCAATCAAGATCTGTGACTTTGGATTGTTGCGGTCTGAGGTTGCTCAGCAGGTTTGTAGACGCGAAGAGCACATGATCCTCCTTCCAACAGAAAAACACAACATGTTTGTCGCATTGTGATAGATATGTAATTGAACACCAGAATCACAGACAGAGAGATCTTGCTGAACCTTTGCGTTTCAATGCCCGACAAACGATTCTGTAGCTCAAGGTCACGAGCAATTGGTGAGCAGCATGTAGCGGAGGATGATGAGCGGTGCACACATGTTTGTTACGCTGTTTTGTTGCGTTTTTACGAGGGCCTTGTTCTGGCGACATTCTGTATTTTCTTCAAGGTTGCAAGACAGGACTTCGCTCCACCCAACCAAAGTCGATTCTGGAAGACCTGAAACCTGACGAAACCCACTTGGGGTGCTAAAGGAGCCTGGAGAGGAAAAGAACACACAGAAGCTGAAGAGGCGCAATGAAGAGCTTGTGGGATGAAAACACATACAAAACCTCTCTCTATCTATATATATGGCACAGATTGTATTTGTATTTGCTGTTTTTTCTTGCGTTTTGGACAGATTATATAGATTTTTGGCTCATTTTGGTCTGGGGGGTACCACATATACATATATATGTATTGTATATAAAACCATTTGTGCATACACACTGTGTTCTCGGAATCACGGAAGTAAACTGTCCAGTACTAAGAGAATTCCAGAAGAAGTTAGAATATATTTAAATTTTATCAGAAGTAAAAAGTAAGAAGTAAGAGTGCACAGCACTCTTGTAGGGAGTCTTGCTTCCTGTACTTAGGGCATTAAGCGAATGCTAGCCGTTCGGTTTTGCTTATTCTGGCAGAGGGATGAGTGAATATTAAAAGGCCTTGTCCTTAAAAACTTCTTAGTGTAGGGGCACTTACGTGTTGTTTTTTGTTTATGTCTTTCACGTCGTCCGTGATGGCATAGCAGCGTGCCCATCTCATATACTGACTACATCTTGAAGGTTCTAAAATCTAGCCTCCTTGGATTTTGTTTTGCATGCCGCTTTGGTTTTGCTTGGTTGCTGTTGCAATAGTTGTTATGGCACATAGATCGATGACAGCACTTGCCACACTGTGTCCGACTAATGTTGTATTCTCAGGTGAGTTTTCTAGCTCCTTCATTACGCATTTGTATTTCTATATGTTTCTCACGCTACCTGTGGCAGATGATAAAGTCATCCCGTATGTCTTGTGCAATGCTTCCATTTTTCGAGTAGTGCCACTTGTATAGACTTAGTAGTGTATCTTATACTCACACACTTGTGTTGCAGATCCCATTTGCCCTCTGCTGTTTTTTATTTGCTTGTTTCCTTTCTTCTTTATAAAGTGTTGCATTCTTGGTAACATGTCCATTCAGATTTCTTGCAAAATAGCTTTTTCCGTTCCAAACAGTATTTTTGACTTCTGCATTTTCTTGTTTGTTGCAAGTTCCCTCTGTATTTCTCTTATAGTAGTACCAGCGCCTGCTTGAGCAAGTCTTTTACAAATTCGTCTTGTTAATTCTTCTTGGGATATATTCTCAAGTGCTTCTCCTGCTTTATTAGTCCTTGATGAATCTGACACCTCCTGAAACATACATCCGAACCATCCTAAGACCTGGTTCCTGGGGGGGCGTTTTTTTTGCTGCACGCCTTTTCTGCAAGTATGTGCTATCGGAACATCTCCC
This sequence comes from Durusdinium trenchii, assembly GCA_963970005.1. NCBI lineage: Eukaryota > Dinophyceae > Suessiales > Symbiodiniaceae > Durusdinium > Durusdinium trenchii. The sequence continues at coordinate 125,947 of CAXAMN010004424.1, forward strand.
TCAAATCCTTTGATTTGAAAGAGGAGCAAGTCGATCTCAACCTCGAAGTGAGGATCGCCGCCCCGTCGTGGATCTTCGTCCGAGCCAAACAGCGGGTGCACTCGACTTGTGACCCTCGTCGTGACATAGTGTGCGTCACATGTCCATGCCAAAGTTCTGCCAACAAACCTGCTGAAAGCTTCCTCATTGGACCTTGCCAAAATGTAGATCCTAGCTCCGACACTCCGTACAGCGTAAGTACGCACGGTCCAACTTCAAATGATGTACTCCTTGCTGTGGTCCCTGCTGTGATGCCACCAGAGCATGGATGACCTCCATTCTTGTCTGCTTGGACTGAGACGGAGTTGGAGCCTGTTGGCATGGCTTCTCCTGTGCCTCTTGGAGATCAACGATGAGACTCTTGCTGTGGTAGCGGAGCTTGCAATGCTGACATTGTATGCCACTCCTGAAAGGAGCCCAAGCATGTCCAGCTGCTGAGGGTTTGTTGAGCAGCTCGTTCAGCCGTTCCTTCTTCTGTTGGATGAGAGGGATCTTCTCCTTGATGTGCTCATCTTTGCGGTGAAGAAAGTGGGACTTCTCCCGAAGCAAAATGCTCATTCGTTCTCCAGCGCTGAGTAAGATCTCATGGGCATCCTCGTCGACGTGGGACTGCAAATCCAAGATTTCGGTTGGTTCAAAGAGTTTGCCAGTCTTGTTGGTCAGCTTTTGGGTGTCACTCTGAGTGATGCGCCGGAGCTCATTCTGCTCGAGCTCCTTCTTGGCAAAAAGCAGAGGCCAGACATGGTCAAAATCCTCAAACTCCAAGCTAGTGAACAAGTCAGGGAAATGCTCAAAGGCTCCATGTGGTTTCCATGTCTGCCAGGTCCCAACCTCATACAGTGCAACCGGAGTCTTCTCAGTGACATGGAGAGCCAAGTGCTTCAAAGCAAAGAAGAAAGCTCTTTTCCGAGTTGCTGGACCCGGGCAGACGCCTGTGATACTCCCTGCCCTCTTCTTGTTGGAGGTGAAGTGCACACAGATAGCAAAGGCAAAGCGCTTGTGCCTCTTGTCACCGCATGTGGGAGCAATGGCTATGGAGCAAACGTGGCCTTTTTCCAAGCGAAGTGGCCGGAGGTCTTTCCAGATGCCTGTACCCTCAAAAGTGGCGGTGCCCTGCTCCGGTTCATAGAAGATGTTCTGAACGAAGCCTCTCTGCCATAGCTCCGGATCTGTGCCCGCCCCAAGCCGCTGGGTCCACTCTGAGGGCATGTCCTTGACTCTCCCTTTCCAGAAGGAGCACTCCAACAAAAGGTGGATGAAGGTGAGCTCAACCCGGCAAAGAGGACAATGGCCAGTTTGCCCATGCAGTGTGCCCTGATGAAAGGCCCTGAGGCCGGTGGCCAACTGCTCGTTGGTAGATCGCTGGATGTGCAAGCTGATCATCCAATCCAAGGGCCTTTCGATGTCGTGGCAGCCTTCATACCTTGTCAGTCGCAACAGTCGTTGCCAACGGAATTCCTGCTGAAGCTTAATGCAAGCTTGGCCATGAGTCGTTGAGGCTGATGACACAATCAGGAATCTCTCCGTAGCCTGTCCTTTTCCATTGCTGACCGTTGGAGATGTCAAAGTCCAGGTCAAGCAAATATGCTTGCAAAGCTTGGAGGGGTCCTGAAACAACCTGCCATCGATACCGGACTCGCTGAAGGGCTCCGAGAGCAGTGTTCCAACTGGTCCAAAAGAGATGCTGTTTGCTCTCATTGAATCCATGGAGGACCTTGTGGAGATGTTGCAGGATGATCGAATCCCCTGGGTCCGGCTGTGTAGGGTGCATGTCGAACACCACATCAACAGACCCAGATCGTTGAAGTTTGAGGCCTCGTCCTGCCAACGCACGCAGATGTTGTCTCCTCTGTGGAGCTAGTCCGTTGGCTTGCGCTCCCCACGTCATCACTGGGTGGATTGCGCCCCTCTGGAGCCGGTAGCGAATACCTGTGGCAATGCGCAGACGATGCATTATGCCCACTCTGCCTCTGCCCTTCAAGAAGCTGCTCTACCAGATGCTGTGGGGTCAATATGAACCAGATCATGGACAAGCGCTGCTCAACTACGCCCGGCAGCAACGTGAACTACATCAACAACAGAGTGCTACAGCTGAGACTGAGACCTACCGAGAGTGGCTTGCACAAGCCAGCCTGAAAGGGCATCGAGGCCTTTTCCGCAGCCTGAGAAAGATGAACAGCCGTATCTCCGTCCCTTTCTACAACTCCCTCGAGAAGAAAGGACGCAGCAGCGCATACAGCAATGGGGAGCTATATGGGGACATCGAGAAGAGCAACGCAAAGTCACGTCCCTACAAGCTATGATCCAAAAAGGGAAGGAGCATGCCATGCAGATGAAACCAATCACCGAGAAAGAAGTGTGGAAGACCATCAAAATGCTCTCCACAAAAGCACCTGGCCTAGATGGCATTGGCTTCGACTTCCTCAAAGCTTTACCCTACACGGCCATGAAGGACATCGTTGACTTCTACCACCAGGTTGAGGAGCATGGCACAGTCCCCAATCAATGGCTGGTTTCCTTGATAGCCATGCTGCCCAAGTCCACAGGGATAGAACGGCCCATCGCCTTGGTGGCTACCATGTACAGGCTATGGTGCCGCATCCGCAACAGCTACACCAAAGAATGGCAAAGCCAGCTGGAAGACGAATTCCCATGGGAGAGAGCAGTCCCAGGGACTGAGTGTTTGCAAGTAGCCCTCAAAAGAGCTTTTCTCACTGAACACCACCACGCACTGAAGAAAACAGTGGTGTCCGTCCTTCTTGACGTGTCCAATTTCTATGACAGGATCAACTTACAAAAGCTGGCTGAACGATGGATGACCTCAAACTATCCAGGAACACACGCCTCCTTTGCCATGCAGATCTATTGCGGCGCAAGGGTTCTTGAAGTAGAAGGAGAAGCATCAACACCTATGTGGACAACAAATGGGATTCTCGCAGGAATCCACAGGCGCCCCTTGCGGCCAAGATCTATTTGCAGAAGGCCCTCAAATCCTTCTGCAAAAAAATACCCACTCCTTCATGTGGACCTCTGGATAGCAATACAGGCCTACACCTACATCAAGGAATTGCTCGAAGAGGACGATCTCAAAACCTCTGAGAAAAGACGGGGTTCGTGGCATCAAATGTCGAGGCCAAGAGACTCTTACAGCAACAGCTCCCACCAGGAGGGCCTCAGGTGCACGACATCATGAGAGATCGCGGAGTGGACTGCACGGCCGGCAGATTGAGGCGGATAAAAACAATGAAGCAGAGACGAAAGAAAGCAGGCAACAAGCTCAGGAAGATGAACGCCCTGAAGATACCACAGCGCGCTATACGCCTCAAACTGTACAAAGGGAGCATACAAGCAGGGATAAGCTGGGGGCACCAATCCATGGGCTTGGCACCACAAACGCGACAGAAGACAGATGGGCCTACAAAGGACAGGGAACATGGACATCCTGTTCGATATGCAGCCTCGCCATCGTGATCCAGCCTATGAGGCCGTCGTGGCACAGATCAAGGTGTATCACAAGTTCTTTGGCAACTGGCCGGAACACCTACACCGAGATGTGGAGAAAGCTTGGAAGGTCACCAAAGAAAGACTCCAGAAAGCTAAATATCCCTGGCAAGTGGCACGTGGCCCAGTTGCAGCCCTTCTTTGTTACCTTCAAGATCATGGCTGGCAAGCAGACCAATATGACCTTTGGACCAAGCCGGGCAGCAATGGTGAAGATGATTTTTCCCTCAACATGAGATCCAGTTGGCACTATCTCAAGGGGGAGCTGGCCAGAGCACAGGTTCGAGAGCGCATCCAGAACATTCAAAGGAGGCAAGCCCTGCAGGACATCCAACAGCCATTAGATTGGCTACCATGGCGCAGGCTGGACAAGCAATCCAACAACAAGATTCGAACAGCGCTCCAGACATGGCACCAGGGTGCAATCTTCACCAAGACTTCTGAAAGTGAGGAGGGCAAACGCCTGATGTGCCCACACTGCCACAGACCAGCAGATGCCATTCACTTGCTTTGGCAGTGCAAAGAGACCAACCGCCATTTTCCTCCGATCCCAACAGATGCAGCCACGGAAATCGAGCAAGGCTTGAACACAGAGTTCTGGTCACAGGGATTGTGCAGAAGCCTGCTTACCAGCTCTCAACTGGCGGAGCGGCCATCCAGGCTTGGGGCTCATGGACGGGCTTAGATGAAATCACCCTTCGAGGACATGGTGCCTGGACAATCGGCATAGCCACAACGAGCAAAGACAGCCGCTTGCGATACTTTGTCGTCACCATCCTCCATCACACCATTTTCGGTGGAGAAATGTACCGGATGGGAGCAATCAGCGCAATACTACCAGGACGACAGACGCGTGACCGTGCCTGGTACTACGCACTCCGCATGATCGCGCGTTATGTGGATCTTACCAACATGGTGAGAGTGCACGTGCTTTCGGTGAAGGCCTGGCAGGGATGGGTCAAAGGGCTCCACTATGACCAATTCTTTGATTTGGCCAACCTAGTGACTTGGGATCAAAGACAAAGGATTCGAGCCCTCAGTGTGACGCAAAAGCAGATCAACACCATGCCAGCCACAGGACTTTCACTACGCAACAGATACAAAGATGCAAACAGGGCAGCCATGGAATTCGCTCTCTCGAAGCAGCCTCATGATCTTGAACAAGAACTTCAAGAGCAAGACCAGCGCTACAAGCAGTATGCGCCAATGGCAGCAGAGAGAATCAGATACCTCCTGGAGACGCCTGACCATTTCCTTCATGGGGAGAAAACAAAGGGAAAGGAACTTCGTCAGAAGACACGTGACGAGAAGAAAGCCCTCTACCTTGAGATTGGTGTCACTGGGAAAGAAGATGGACATCACTGGATGGCAAAAGGCCGGGGACTCCAATGCAGGCACTGCAAAAAACAGATCCACCAGCGGATGACCATCCAGGCTTTGGAAGAGATCAAAGAAGAGAAGTGTGAAGTGGCAGTTGGGGTCTCCATCACAGGAGGTGATTCCAACATGGAGACCAAGCAGGAGTTCATCAACCGCATCTTGAATGAGCAAAACGTTGACGGACACCTGCTCCAGCAACAAGCCAACTACCTTGTGTGCCAAAAGTGTGGTCTCCGTGCACTTCGAAATGCGGCAAGAGAGAAGATCGAGCAGCTCCACCAGAGTCCATGTTGGTATGGACCGTGGACACCGGATGTGCATTGGACCGGCAGCCCAACCCACAAGCTGTGGCGCAGGGGACAAAAAATCTATTGTCAAAGCTGCAAAGGACATGCCGCCCACAAAGAGAACAGCTGGCAAGCTAGCAGGCAGGCAACTTCGACCGCCTTGCGCGGCCGGCAACAAAGCCACACAGCTGCCACTGTGTTTTCGGGCTAAGCCCCACGCAGAAGCATAGACACCAAAAAGGTCCGAGAAAAAATATATGTTTTAACCTCACGTGTACTTTCGCGCGTCATTTGTGCGTATTTGAGATAGTTTCTTTTCGGAATTTGTCGCGGATAATACGCGTATTTGCCGCGCGTGTTTTTGTCGGTCGATGTAACACACACTAATTACGACTTCAGAATTGCTCCACGATTCCGAGGGTTTTGGTCGGATGGCGCGTTAACGTTGTGTTCAATTTGCACACCCGCGCAGAAGAAACCCTTCTACGCTACGCGCGCAATACGAGTGACTGACAGGGGGTGGGTTGGGGTGGGGTGGGTTGGGATGTTGACGTTCGGCTCAAGTTGCACGCCCATATAGAAGAAACCCTTCTACGCTATGCCACGCACACAATGCGAGTGACTGAGGGTGGGTTGGGGTTGGGTTGTTAACTTTCGGTTTAAATTGCACATGCAGAAGAAGCCCTTCTACGCTACGCTATACATACACAATGCAAGTGACTGAGGGTGGGTTGGGGTGGGGTGGGTTGGGATGTTAACGTGCGGCTCAACTTGCACACCCATACAGAAGAAACCCCTCTACGTTACGCTACGCTACGTACACAATGCGAGTGACTGAGAGTGGGGTGGGGTGGGTTGGGATGTTAACATTCCGAAGCCAATCACTGCGCGAAAACATGAAGGAGAAGTGATTGGGCTGTTGTGGTGCTACGTGTGCCACTGGTGGCTTCGGACCTCACACCCAAATGCCTGACTCAGAGCGTCGGCAAAAGCTCTACGCGCACTGAGAAGCTTGTGCGGCTTGAAAGTGTGCTTCCAATCTGACCTGCAGACTGTTTGGATGCGACCTTTTGGACGTTGGAGATACTGTTGTTTTTTTACAGACGCCTTCTTTTTTTCCGCTATTTGTCTTCCTAACAAAACGTAAAAACGTTAAACATACGTTGCGTCTTTCACAAGCGTGTCACAGTCTTAAGTAAACCCGTGAGGATTTATATACATATATATATATTTATGTGAAATTCATCGGTGGGGTTCATCACTGCTTCTCACAGGCTTGCGACTTTACACACTATTTTGGTCTAAGTCCTCTGAGACTTTCAGTCTGCTTGATACAAATCATGCAAGCACACAACCAGCAAAAAGTGAAGATTCATGTTTGTGCTGGTTCTCAGTTTTTTCAGAGGACAAACTCCTCCCAACCCCGGAAAGCATCTTGTACAGTCAGGACGCTTGAGAGCTACAGCTGCACATTAAGATCGTGTGTCGAAATATGAGGAACTATCTTGATACTGCAGTATCGCCATGGGTTCTGTTTGGTTTGTGGGCAAGCGGCAAGAAGCCAACTGTGAAAGGTTTTTGACTGGACACGTGGTGACACGATGGTACCGCGCGTGGGGAAGCCTGGCGGAATGAGCATCATCGGGATTCCGACAGTTCCAATCCATGCGCTGAAGAACCGGTGGTCCAGGCAAACTCCTAAGAATTTTCATGAACCACTCAAACACACATTGTTGGTATAACTTGTACTCCTTATATAACGATAATTGTAGTATAACATAGTATATATTAGTATATACCATCATATAGATATACCATTTATAGACTATATACTTAAATATAATTACTATAATCGTTTCTCAAAAAATTGGGAACCATTTCGTACAATGAGGGTTCTTCAAGGGAATTTCTGGCAGCTTCTTCGAATTCAGCAGTTTCCAAACTGACATTGGTTTCAATTTATTTTCGGTGTTTGTTCAATTTTTGCCTCAAGGCCAGAGCTCATTTTGTTGCAGGAAAACTACACCGAGGCCGGGAGAATAACATCGTGAGATTTCTTGAGAGAATGTCACATGCTTGTCCTACTTTGTGAAGGCCTTTGTTTAAATCCATATTTGATATAATTTGTTTGCTGTTGTGCCCCCTCCAGGTCCTTCAAATAAACCCTTCGCACTTTGAACCTCAGAACCGAGGCTGTGCAACGTTTCTAGGAAAGCTTGAGAGGACGCTTCTATCCTACATGCCACAGCACCTCGATAGCGTCATCACAAATCACAACCGCTTTTGGGAGTCGCTGTGACTTCCAAGGACATCAACGAACAGATTCCCTTTTCAGATCGACAGCTCTCAGGCGATCGATGTTTGGTCTGTGGGCTGTATCTATGCAGAGTTGCTGGGCATGTTGGAAGGAAACAAGATGGAGGACTGCCGCCTTGAATGTCAAACACATTTCACGGATGGGGGAGCCCTGGCATTGCTGCAAACATTCAATACCGTGGACCTTAGCAAAGCCAGGAGACTTAGACGTCACTCAGATTCCTTTGTAACAATTTATCTTTTTTTCGCGCAGGACAGGGGACCTTTGTTCCCGGGTTCTTCCTGTTTTCCGCTGTCACCAGATCACAAGCACAAGTGCGGGATCCCAGACATGCATCAAGGTAACAAGCGCTTTTGGACCTCAAGGACCCAAATGAACTCAGCAGACTTTGAACAGATTGATTCTTTGCCATGTTTTAACGAAAGTGGGCGGGCGGTGTGCCGTCCAGCTGCGGTTGCACGTTCCCATGGTCACACCTCAATATGTGTTCGTACAGTTACTTGTGCAAACCTGCTGCTGCCTAAACAACACAATTGGGGGTTGCTTTTTGATGTCCAGCTTGGACGAGGCATGTTAGATTTGGCAGGAGTCGGTAGCCTGTTTAGCTGTTGATGGATTCTCATGTAGGCAAAACGCTGCTAAGGACAGACTACCGATACCACACCAGAGGGAAGCATGATCAGCCAGGGAGCCAATTGAGTTAGATACAGCAACAGCATTTTATGATTTGTACAGTAGGCCGGCATTTTTTCAGCTTTGATGCAGTCAGGAGAGCCAAAGTGCAAGCATTGCATTCACTTTGTGTAGAACTGAACTAGTAACAAGTGCATCACTACTAGTAACAAGTGCATTACTACTACTATATATAGTAGCAAATAGCAACTACTAGTTGCGGCACTGTTTTGCTGAGATTAAATATGATCTTCAACCTATTGGGCACGCCAACAGAGGCCGGAGATGTAACATGTCAGGGGAATCCAACCAAAGCTGAGGAGTGAGGGAGTCTGGAACCAGACTTCATCCACAAAAATAGCTATATATTCTTGTTACTTGTGGTGCTTGACAACTTGATTCTTGCCGTTGAAAAGTTAAAACAGGAGTTGAGTTGACAAATGGGAAGGTGCAGCTTCAGAGCCAAGAAAACTCCGGGGATCAGAGAATGGCAGACATGCCTTGTTCTTGATGATCAGGCAGATATCAACCTCCTTGAGAGGGATGATGCCCGGAGGTCGGGTCAGTGGGGAGTTGTTGAAATCTACCGTCCAACGTTTGTTCCACGCAGTCTCTGGTTCGTTTCAACTTTTTTCATAGGATTTTGTGATGGTGTTTCAGGAACTCCAAAAAACAGCTTCAGTGTTGCCTCCTAAAAGCATCCGTGCGATTTTCACTCGGCTGATGCAGAGGCATCAACTCACCTCGATACATGTCTTGATTTCTCTGAAATAGACTATTCTTGTGGTCCTTTGGCTCTGGGCTTAGCTTTTTGGTAGCTTGTGTGGCTTCTTTAGCTTCAGCTTTTTGGTGGCTTCTGTTGCTTTTGACCTTTAGTGGCTTATGTGGCCTTTGGTGACTTGTGCCCCAGTGCCACTGGAGAACTGCGCCCTCCTCAGAGGCACCAGCGACTATGCTGCTGGCAACTCCCAGACCCTAACCCCCTTCCGACAACAAAAACAATACTATCCCACAAAAAAGAAACATGTGGGGCACGCCCTCTTTTCACCCGTTTTGAGCCAAGACCCAAAAGTCACAAAGGCCCTCCCTGTTTGGCATTGCCAAATCATGCCTCCCGAGCTCTCACGTTCAGCTTTATCCTTGACTCTTCAAGCTTACTCCTTGGTAAAACCTTTGCAAAAGCGTCTGCAGGGAGGAGGGAAACTGCCACAAAAAGCATGTGCATTGATTGATCTCTAACATGGGCACATTGCAAAAACGATAGTGCGAGTGAGGATTGTCGTTGCTCACACTAAGGATTGCAACAACATTGGCTCCACGCACTTGTTCGAGAGCATTCACTGGAATGTCCACTTGACAAGCGGCACATGCATCCGCTTCTGCATCGAACACATGAGACTGTGCAGGCCTGCCTCACTGTAGCTTCTTGTTACTAGTAGTAATGGCCTCCAACCTACTAGCGATGGCCTCCACCTAATGGCGTCCTTGCTCCTAGTAGCGTCCTTGCTCCTAGGAGCGATGGCCTCCAACCCAATAGCGACGGCCTCCACCTAGTAGCAATGATGTGGTCACCACACGTTACACGCGAGGCTGGCGCCCGTCAGCTTCATGGCTACTAGTGGACGCAGGCACCCGACATCCTGCAAACAACCCATCTCTAGTGCATTTCTCTGAGTTTCAGCATATTGCTCATTGGCTCTATTGTGCCTTCTGCGATTGCCGGACAATCAAACATCTTCACTCATGCTGATCTGGGATTTGTGCAAAGCTTGAGTCCTCAACCAAACCACCTCCAGAAAGGCAACCTGCATCATGAAGATATCCAGGCACTGATGCTTTGTCCAGCATCCAAACGCCAGTGTCATGCAGGGTTCAACCGTGTGCAGTGAACAGTCAGGCGGCTGCTTCAGCACTTTCTGCACGCGCGAGATGGTCAAGCATTTGTCGCGCTCTTCTCCCAACTTTTTTGACCTCAAGCCAAGGCCATCAAGGCCAGCCATGAAACAATTCGAGGCCTAAGCTGCCTAAGTGCACCAATGCTGGTGGTCGGAGCAACACTGGCAGTCCAATCTGAATGGTGAGCTAGTGTCGACACAAGGACGCAGAAGATCTCCTGCGATGGGCCTCCTGAAAGTTTCCACAAGCAAAAAAATACAATAATCGAATTCTGGCTTGCCAGGGATTCAACTCGTCACACGGGCTCAACACCAGCTTGCTTGGCACTGGGCTTGGCAACTGCTTGGCATCTCGGTGACGGCAAGTTGCAGTTCCAGGAGGATCTCCTTGTCTCGTTTACTTCAGTCGACCCTGGACCCACTGTGGCGCGTTATCATGAAGCAAAAAGCGTCACAAGAAGGCTTTTTGTTGCACATCTGCCTCTTTTGAGGGTAGAAAATTTTCGTGACATCTCTGACCTGAATGGCCATGCTCAGAACTGCGTCTCAGAAAAATCTGACATAGGGACATATTGGAACTGGAACTGTGGATTGCTTGCTAGGGAAAGGATTAAGAGAGCCATGACCAAGATGTATCGACGATTTGCAATGACAGGATGTGGACCAGACAAGTCCATGGACAGAACACCATTTCAAATTCTCGTTCCCAGCTTTCGGTAAGGGCAATAACCGTTGCACTTCAATAATGTTTGGCATTGCCCAAAAAACCCTTTGTCACATCGAGATCTTAAGTGGTTCTAAGGCAGGCCACTCAGACGGTGTGGAAAGGGAGTGTCAGAAAGGAGATTCGATGAGATTCGTGTTCCTTGAACCTCCGGACGCCTTTGGCCAAAACCGCGAAGGTTCTTGTGTATCTCCTTTCAGAGTACTGTAGCATCTTCGTTTTGATGGCGCCTTCGCTGAACATCCCAAGTCCCCGAACGGAAGAAGCGGTAGCCCAAGGAACCCCCTTCTCTGACGATGGCGAGCTCGGCAAAGGAATGGGTTGCTCAGTTGGCGTATTCAGAGACTTGCTTGGTTTTTGGCATCTGGCTGTGACAGACTAGGAACAAGAAGCTACTAGGGGCTCCTGGCCGTACTACTAGGAGCAAGTACGCTACTAGGGGCTCCTGGCATCGCTGCTAGTAGCATTCTTACTACTAGTAACAAGACTCAATGGTTCCTTGATGCTCATGCAACTTGGCTGTTGCTGTCAGCATATATATCATATATATATATATTATGTATATTATCTCATCTCTCTCTATCTCTCTCTCTCTCTCTCTTTGGTTTGCTCTGCCCGAGCTGCTCAAGCAAGCATCATGACTCGACAGCTGAAGCTTGGCGCTTATCTCCACACTTTGCAAGGCACCCGGAAGAAAAAGTCAAAGCCTCGTCCACATGCGCAAAAGTAGGGTGAGCGCTTCTTCATTGCATTTGCTTCTTGGTCAATCAGCAAGGTGCCATGACCGAGACTTGCCAGGGGCCTGTACCTGCAACGAAGCTGGAGACAACATCATTCGGGACATTTGGACATCGAAAAAGCAGTGTGGCTGACGCCCACTTGAAGCCATAGCAATACACCATGGTTCACCACCTGTTGTCTCATTGGATCTAGTGATGTGGTTTCAGCAACTCGATTACAGTATATAAATGAGATGGAAGTCATCTCAACATGTTGCCTCAAAGCATCTATGGGACAATCACTCGGCTGATGCAAAGTGAGTGAAGGCCTGGTAAACTTCTTCTCTGAATTGGATTCACCTTTTTCAAAGATCAACTGAAGCACTTCTCTACGACTTGTGCAGGTTCTAATTACTGCCATGTCACAGTATACCGTCTTCATTGAATTCTTTGTTACGGGAAGCGTATAAATCAAGAAACAAGTCTAGGCCCGGTGGTAGCACAGAATCGTATGAAAAGTACAATTTTCCATTGAATTCATGGGCCAGGTACATCAGATGTTTTGCCGCCCGAGATGGTGACGGTATCAAGTCCAAGTTCCCCTGCGTTGACGACGATTGCGTGGACATCTTGGACGGCTAACGCCAATGTTGCTTCTGGAATGGAGTAAACAGATTCGACCCCTGCGTGATCCTGCCTCTTTACATGCACAGTTGAAGTTCCATGGCTTTGCTTGCTTTTGACATGTAACCATGTGACACGTGCTATTATCGAACACTTACTGGGAGAAGCTTCAGCAGTCAGGTTCCTTGTCGTTTGCAGGACAAGATGCTTCGTTTCAATCCTTCTTTACGCATCAGCGTGGCAGAGGCCAGTGTCTATAGAGTCTAAAGAGTGCTTCTCAAAATGGGTTCTGACCTTTCTGTTCCCTTACCAACACCTTACTCCCTTCATATCCCTTTTGACCTGGGCCTCCGAGCGGTATTCGGGCCACTCGATGAGTGACCATCACCGGACAAGTTCGCAGAAGGGAGAAATATGGAGCCACTTGACCCACTTCTAAACAAATCATGCCGTTTTCTAGCTCAACAACTGGTGAGATTGCCCTGAAGTTTTGTGCACTCAGGCACTGGAGCACCCACTCTTTGAAGCCTCGATCAGAGACAAGTCCAAGGAGGTCGAACTTTTCCATGAATGTGTGCACAAACTTGACGGAACGCGCGGCTTTAGCCAAGCTGTTATCAAGTTGGTGCTGCTTTTCACCTATTGCAACTCAAGAGACTCAAGAGGTTTCAAGGTCACATTGTAGAAAGTCGATTGTATTGCAAGGTTTGGCTTGAAACCACCATCGGAGGTTTGCAAGCTTGACTTCATGACACGATTCGCTGGAGGGATTCGGTGCTGTTGGACAAAGCATTGGGTTGGGTTGAGCAGCCAGTTGAATTGATGCACTTGATGCACTTCGCCGGTCTATAGATGTTGCTCTTCGGGATGTGACTTCCGCTTTTTGGCCGCTATAGGTCACTGCCACGGAGCACGTATCTCTTGACTTTGAGAAAGAGCCGGATCTCGATGAGGTGGGACCCCTGGCCTGGCGAGACGCCTCCAAGCTCTTGACAGAAGGCTTCACTGCCACAAGGAATAGAAAGGGGAGGAGGAAGGAACATGGAAAAGATTGCAAAACCATGCAAAAGCTGCTGTTTGATCGGCTCCATTTGCCTTCAGTTTCACCTTGAGTGCAGAGCTAGCAGCTAGCAGCTGTCATGCGATACTGTATATCTTGAATGCAGAGCTGGCAGCTAGCAGCTGGCATGGGATATATATACAGTATATATATATATTCTGCACCCAGCACAAACTTTCCAAGGAAAGGTGAACATTTGCCCCTAGAACACATGGTGCAGAGGCTTTTAAAGCTACCAACATGACGAATTTGTGGTGATGCTGGCAGTGCATGATACCATGCAATTTACATTCCTTTGAGTGGTCTCCCAAAGCGCTTCTTGACATAGATCCTCAAGTAGGAGCAGGAAGAAGAATACGATGCTTGGTCTCATGTGGGGTCCGCACTTCAGCATCCGGCGCTGTTCAGAGAAATGCTGAGTGCCGAGGGCACGTGCGTGTCTTGTGCATATTGCAATCGTGCGTATTGTGAGGCAGAGAAGAGAAGGCAAAAAAGTAGAGTGAGAAGAACATAAAGGAAGAGGAGAAAAAAGGAGGCAGAGGAGGAAGAAGACAGGCAAGAAGAATGAGACGGAGATGGAGACGGAGACGGAAAAGGAGAAGGAGGAGGAGGAGGAGGAGAAGGGAGAGAGGGAGAAAGGGAGAAAGGGAGGAAGGACGGAAGGAGCGAAGGAGGGCAGGAGAGAAGGAGGGAGAAGGAGGGCGGAAGAAGGAAGGAAGGAAGGAAGGAAGGAAGGAAATAAAGAACGAAGGAAATAAAGAAGGACAGAAATAAAGAAGGAAAGACGGAAAGAAAGAAGCAAGAGAAAGACGAGAAGGAGACGGACACGGATAGGCAAAGGGAAATGGACAGGGAGAAGAGATGAGAAGAGGAAGAGAGGAAAGTTGCTGTAGAATGCACAAGGAGACAAACCACAGCAAAGCACTACAAATCCCCGTCCCTATCCTTGAAAAGAGCAAGACCAATCAAATCGTTATCGCCTGAAAAAAGACACTTCAATCCTTCTTCAGCGAATCGACAGCGAGCAAAGTTGTTCAACCTGGTTGCACTATTCATTCAATTACAGTATAAGTGGCAATGATTCACCGCATGCTTCGGGCTGGCCTTGTTGCAGGACTGACATTGCCATGCCATATGCAACACATGCATTTTGTGAGAGGGTAACAGCATCCAACAATTTCCCAGAGCAACCCCTAACACTTGCAAAGGATTTTAGTGAAATGTGGATTCAAAAGGAATGTTGGATTATTCAACGCATTTGGTCAAACTAATAAGGCCCAATTCAGTAAATGTGAGCTCAAGGCAGTTTATGGACACTGCGGCTATTGTAATACAGCAATCAACATGAAGATGTCTTGACGAACCTTTTCAACAAGAACAGTTATTTGCAATAGAAACAAGTGCCTCGCCAGTAGTAACAAGTGCCTTACTAGTAGTAACAAGAAGCCAGTAGGAACAAGTGCATCGCTTCTGCCTTGGTAACTGCCTTCACCAACAAGAGCTCCAAGAGAGCGGAAACCAAGAAGGAACCACAGGTACCACATAAAGCATGAAAGGAAGTGTTCGAATCGAACGAACCACAGAAATGAGCTTAGTAGCTTCTTGCTACTAGTAGTGATGCCCTTCTTACTAGTAGCTTCTTCCTCCTATTGCTGATTACTACCACACTACTCCGAATGGGCGTTGCAACCGTCTGTGCGGAGGCATTGCTTCGGAAATATTTCTGCAAAGAGCGCGGGGACTCAGCACAGCGAGGTGCATCCTTGATGGCATGGAATCATCTCTACAGTACTCACTACTGAGTGATGGATGGTTTCAAACACATGTAGCAAGTTGTTCTTTTTTTAGTTTTGGCGTCGTTCTGTCGGAGTCCGAGTGTGGCCCTAGGGTTCAAAAGTTTCATCCAGAAGTCCTCGAGCCTTGACCGCTGTGGCCCTAGACGATCAAATCACATCTAACTGGCCGTAAGTTGGTGAAGTCCTGAAGGTCCACGTTGTATCTTTAAAGGGGGGGAGGGGCGGTGAGAAGCTACTCCTCCCACTGTCTTAAGAACAGCTGCCCTTTACTGGAAGAGTAGCTCGGCCGATCATTAGAATGGGGGCTATAGAGAACAACAATTCCTTGAACAAAGCAGTATATACATATATAATCATATATACACATACAGAACATGTATTGATATTTGGCTTCTGTCGAAGACCGGGAATTGATGCACCTTCTTTGACATGCTTTTTGGGAGGTTGTGGCCAGCTGCCTCCTTTGAATCCAGACCAATGCTTAGAAGTCCGGAGCTAGCAGATAGCTGTACAGAAGGAGACCAAGACTTCCTTCCGCAGCAGTGAAAAGGTTTATGTTGGAGTTCATTTAGAATGAACTCAAAGACAGTTCAAGTTCAGGTCTAGCTGTCTCGTACTATTTGCTCGTCAGGCTCGTCACTTGGGTCGCTTGGTTGATGTTTGATCGAATCTGCTCGCTCGTCAAGTGTGCTTACGGCATAGCTCAGCAGCTCGTTGCCCGCGGCAGAATTTGTTGGGCGACGGCTGCTCAGCGCCAATCAGGCCCAACTCCCTTTGAGGAGGCTAGGTCCAATGGCGCAAGTGGACCACTGAGTTCCATGATTGTGTAGAGCATTACAGAAGATGCCGAGGTTTTTTGTTTGCTGACAATAGGTGCTCCCAACGGTTCACTTGCGAAGCTTTCTTCTAATTCCACATTGAAATCGGATAGTCTTGCAAAGGAGGACCTTCTTTAGAACAAGCAGTTTGCTGCTCGGCCAGTGCAGCAGGCCGTTTTCTGTGGGCCGCACAGCTTTGCCCCCAAGTTAGCAGTCGCTGCCTTGAGTGGTGCCTGAAGAAGGGCACCTGAAGCGCACGGTGACCAGTTTGAGGCGTCAGCCTCCGGCGTCAGCTTCCGGTCACCTGATTATTTCAAGGGCAAAAGCCTCCTATGATTTCGACGACGACACCTCCAAAGAAACGATGCAAAAGCTCAGACAGAATGCTCAAAGTACACGTGTCAAAAAAGGTGCTGATCCGTCGATAATTTTCTCTTTCTTAGCATGCGCCACTGAGTGGGGCCTGCAAGAGTACAATGTGTGCTGCGGCGAAAAGATTGACCGTCCTTCTGTTCTGCCCATGTACTGTATTGATGCGTTCTGGCCAGTGTCTACCGCAACCAAGACACAGTATACATCTTAGACAGCTCAGTCGACAGGAGCTTTCTAGTGGTGAGTCTTGCAGCC
>CAXAMN010004424.1:142415-154165 GCA_963970005.1 Durusdinium trenchii
GATACCACGCCAAAGACAGAGTGTTGACATGCATTTGCGATTTTCCATTCTTTAGTGCAACCCTGAGCTGGTCAAAATGCAAGGGATTCTTGACCGGGAAATCTGGTGGCAACCTTTAGATGCACACAGAACTGCAAGAGTCACTAGACTAGTCACTAGACCTTCAACAAATGCATGAAAGGGTTCGACTTTCTTTTGCATTTTGAAGAACACATCAAAAGCATTCAAAAGCCAGTTTTAGTCTTGGCAAATTTTGGAAGCAATGCCACAATTGATATCTGCCAGTTGGAGGGCATTTACAGCAGAGTCAGAGACTGTTGAGGATCTATGGGCCAGTTTGATCAATGTGCAAACCACACATCCAACTTTTGCAGGAAATCGATCAAGTCTCCAGTACTTAGGACTCCTTAGAAGGACATCAGTTCTGGTCTTGAAATCAGTAGACTACAACAAACTAGTTGCGAATACGTTCCCCGATGCCAGGAAGGGCACTCCGAATCTCACGTTCCGAGGCCATATTGTTTGGTTTCATTTTGGCAGAGTTTGGAGACTATATATATATATATATTTATAAACAATACAATATACACAGTATATTTATCCAGGAAAGTATAGTTTTTTACCCTTGATAAGAACTTCTTTGGCAACTTCTGGCCGGCAGGGGATGCTGTCAAGCGAGCCCTTCCCAACCTATCGCAGTGTGGAGCTTGGGATGAAGCTGGATGGGTTCAGCCGCGAATGCAGGACTTTGGCAGATTGCATCCTTTCAAGAGCACAAGATTAATTCAACAAACTTCCTATAGTTTTTATTGATCAGCGGAGGTACCTCAGCACTCACACCATCAAGATGGCAAGAGACCTAGCGACAGGTGCAGTTAGGTGGAGGAGCTGCAGTGCTTGACCAGGAATGCAGACTTTTCGAATCATTCTCATCATGATGGATTCTGTATTGGTAGTATACTGTACAAGTTACAACCCAAAGAACCCAGTCGTGTCGCATGGTTTGAGGCCCTCCTTCTGCTGTCCCAGCACCCAGAATACAGTCCAACTGAGTTGGTACCATGAGTTAGTGGTGTGCAAACCTGACTGTGTTTGCTCTCGTTTGGACTAGCTTGAGTCTGACCAGTGTGGCTTTGCAATGTTCGGGATCCACATGTTTTTGTCCGATAGTCTTTCGACTTCAGCCAGTCATGCAAGTCATGCGGAGCATGCGAATCTCAGACCAATCCACCAAGCAACGCTCACGTTGGCTATGGACTGGGCGAACCAGCTTCGTATAGGTTGTGCTAGCGTGTAGTGTGAAATCTGAGGACCGCAACGCCACTGGATACCACAAAAAGCCCCTGGTAGGTATTGGCATCGACGTGCATCTTCAGGTCATGTAGTTTCCATTCACGGTGCCTACGACCCCACCCAAACATGGAACAGTTGTTCTAGAGATGCAGTACTGCAGGCTTGGTGCTTGACAAAGAAACACCTGGACCAGTCAAAACCACAAGAAACTATGTTCAGAGTAGGACTAGACTGTCTTTTTTGAAGCTTGGGTGTGTTGAAGCCACTGGCACTTTCAGAGCAAATGAATACAGAGATATATTGCTGCGCTTTGTAGGGTTCGACTCAAGGGAAACTAAAGATTGAAAGGTGCATTTGAAGCCGCAATTCCTGTTGCAGAAAGGTGCCTCTAGGCAAGACTGTGTAGAATGAGATTGAGAGGATTTAGTTTTGCATATCAACAATCGACAGTCAAGGGATACTTGTAACTCCCGTGTTTACTGTTGCAACGTGTGAATTGTGACTAAACAAGTCAGCCAAGTGAGACATAGACATGTCAAGACTTGGCTTCTGTCAAGACTTGGCTATCACTGATCCTGTTTGGACACATACACTCCGTGAAATGCGGCTAAGTTCCTGGCGACACCAGACAGGCGTGGGTGAAATTCAGTTCAGGAATTTGATGTGCAAAGCCAATTGGTCCTTTGAAGGGGGAGTGAAAGGCGATTTTAGTTTTTCGCACAGTCGTTCACCATACCTTGCGCATCCGTGGCGATTTCAGGCCCAGGCCGATCGCGCACATCACCATTTCGAAGACCCTGCAGCCACGGCCGAAAACAGCACAGCCACGGCCACCGCCGAAAGCTTTGCAGCCACAGCCGAAGGCGAGGCCGCCACAGCCAAAAGCCAGACCCCCACAGCCAAAGGCTATGCCATTTGTGCGGGCACCTGTGCAGGGTGCAAAGTGAGTTCAAAGGCGAGCAAGGTTGGAGACAACTAAGTGATAGACGTAAAAACTTAACGTTTTTTGATTTTCTTGCTATACATTGTTTGATGAATCAGGCGACTCAAGACATGGTTAAAGTCGTCCACAGGCCATAGTGGCAATACGTTAGTGGGAGGATGGGAAACAAGTCAATCTGAATGCAGCCTTTAGCACTGCAACTGCAACTGTCTATCCTGACTCTGTCTTGATTTGCCCAGGCCCAAACACTGCACGGTGCCAAGATCCGAGAAGTCGAAAGGATCAACATTCCTGAAGCACTGCTTGTTTCGTACATTGCATAGGGATTTCCAACGGTAGAGTACGGTTACATGGGATTGTCAGCAAGTATTGTATGAAGTGTGCTCGCATCAAGGCCTCCGGATATGGATGGTAAGCAGCCGTGCTGCTCTCAGTGCTCCATATCAGCAAGAGCAAACAGCACAGTCCTTCTAGAGTAAAGTATATTATGATTTATAATTTTCTCTCTCTCTCTCTCTCTACATATATATATATATGTGTGAACAATTGAACTTAGTTGATCCTTGACTGCAAAGATAGATTTTTGCCCGCATACTGCTAGTGTGATGGATATTGCTGGCAGTACATGCCACTGAGACTGAGGCATGGTTGCAAGTAAGCTAGACAAACGCTGCCTCCACATATGTTTTCTGGGGAGTTTTGCTAGAGTGCTGCACTGCGGGCTTTCTGAAGTAACAGCTTCTCATTGCAGCAGAACTGCTTATTTCAGTCTATCCGTTGAGGTCAGGATCGAAATGCGTGGTGCAGTCGTATTCCCAGCTTCGTTGTCCGCATTGCTTTGAGATGTTGCATGAAGGCTCGTGTCGTTCCAGCCAAGGCCTTCCAAACGCCGAAACAGAGACTCACAGCCTCCGAGCGTTGACTCAAAAGCCAAGAAGACACTCAGCAGCAATTGGGATGTGTTGGACATTTGATGCAGTGATGCCAAAGACACAGGATGTTTGGCATATTTTTGCTTTGTCAGTTTGACGCTGCAAGAGTCAGCAAAACTTAATGCTGCAGCCGAGGCCTCGAGGGAGCGTGGGTGAGATGTTGCAGTCTTGGCCCGAGAAACTTATATAATAAACAAGAAGCTACTGGTACTAGTAACAAGGGATCGCTACTAGATTTGCAGCGATGGCAAGCTTTGTCACCAGTACACCAAAGCTTCACCAACAGCACTAAACCAAACAAAACGACCAAATTGTAAGTAGATTATTGTTCGCAGCACAGTAAGAATCACCATCATCATGATCATCATCATCATCTTCTTCTTCTTTCTTTCTTTCTTTCTTTCTTTCGAGACGCCCTCTGGTCGAAGAGGTTGCGTTGACCCCATGGTGAGAAGGGTCGGCACTTTACTCCGAAAAATCATGAGAAAGACCTTTCGAGCTGCAACGCCAGTTGTCGACTTGAGTCCTGTGCGTTGGCGATTTGAGCAGCTCTCAAAAACCTGTTCAACACTCCAGAATTGAGCAGGCATGGACAAACATGCTCATCAAGTGGCTCTTTTCGAGCTTGGTATGGGTGGCAGGCACAGACTCTTCCAGGCCTGGCTTCCACCATGAAATCCTGCATCAGTCCCTCAGTCAGCGGCTCAGCTGCGTGGAAGAGCTCAGCGTGCTGCCGGCACAGGTGCTCCAGGAGGTTGGCCGGCTGCTTGTTGCAGAGCACGCAAGTGAAGACCAGAAGACGGCACACGTCTGGCCAGCGCAACAGCAGCTCGATATCGAGTCCGTCGATCGATTTCAGCCAAGATGCGTGCCATGGGCGTCCTGGCGGTACGGCATGCTTGAGGTTGTCCATCATCTTTTCTCTGCACAGCTGCGCCAGGGTGCCATCAGCTTGCGGTTCTGGTTCTGGATCTACGAGCATTGCTCCACCATGCTGGCTTTGCAGCCAGAGTAGACAGCAATTCCTTAGTGCAGTGTCCGGTAGCGCTGGCGTGAGGGTTGGAGGGGCATCATCATCGAGTAGATACCATGTGGCCTTATCTCAGATTGCTGTCCTATAATGTCCAGAATGAGGATCCTCTCCCAAATGAATCGACATTGCAACCACTTCGAAGGGGACCCTGTCAATGTCCATGGAGGAGTTCGTGAAGTAAGGGAGGAAGACTGGTAAGGTCCATTGAAGTTTCTGGAAGCTTTTGTTGCCATCTTGATCAAACCGATCTATTTGGATGCACAGTAGATCGGAGACCCCTGCCAAGGCTTGGAGGCCATAAGATTCCAAGCTCCATGTCGTGATCGGATCCTGAAGTTCTGTGGTGTCAGCGTTTCTGCCATCACAGAGGTAAAGTCTCATTGGGCAGTAGTGTGATCCGCTGTCTAATGTTTTCACCTGGGCATCTGCGTCCACTCTGGCCTCCCAGAGATTGCTAAGGAAACAGGGTGCTACCGGTCAAAGAAGGTAGTGGGTGAAGTCAACCAAATCATGCTGTGCAAATGAGCGCTCCCACGTGTGAATCAAAGACAACCAGGGTCCATTGGACCACAGAAGCAAAGGCTCAGCAGGAGTGTCGGTCAGCATCATCTGAAAAGCTTCCGGCAAGATGGCCCGGCTAGATGTCAAAGGACCTGTCTTGATGGATCCCCAAAGCAGCCCTTGCACTGATGCATTCATATAGCATGCATTGGCCGGGTTCCATAGTCCCCTGAGGTATTTGCCATCCTCGACACGCAGAGTGCATTTCTGCTGAATGACGATGTGTCATGGCCAAGGAGAGTCTCCATGGTATCACCTGAGGTGTGGACTTCTGCTCCTGGTTCAAGTTCTGCTGGATCTGAGCATTGGGGCGGAGGGCCCCGAATCTGATGACCAGGGAGTGCTGCTGAAGCAAGACCAAGATCTTGGTGAGCTGATTGATCGTGTGAGTCATAGTCAATGCCTGTCGATCCGGATCGACTTCCAATGACTTCTGGGCGGGATTCCACTGCATGAAGCTGAATCTGAGATCGTTGCTGTTCTCCCCCAAAGTGAGGTACTTGAATTTCAGCAGCGTCTGAATCAGTTCGTCTTCTGGTCTGGCGGCTTGCAGCTTCCGGACTCTGGCCATCAATTCCTCCAGAAGTACCCTGAGTACCTTGATCCTGAGAGGTAGTGTTCGATCTTTGAGCTCCGTCAGATGCCACTCTTCGGTGGCCTGCATCATTTGGTGGGGGCATGGTCTGCTTTCTGTCGTTTGGAGTGGGGCTGGTAGCCTCCTTCGTCCTCCGTGTGAGACGTGAGGGTCTTCAGGACGCCCCACATTTGCACTGGGTTCTGGTCCTGTTCCTCTACGACAGGGTAGTCCGGCAAGTTGGAGGAGAATTGGGCACTCATGTGCTGCAGTTGTGTGCAAACTGCAGACTGAGCAATGATGTGTCGAGGGGGTCATGTCCAGCATGTACCTATAGAACAAAGTGCCACGAGTGTAATCCCTGGCGTGTTGGTGCCGTAGGTGTAGGTACATGTCATTAGCCCCAATTGATCTCCCACACAGTGTACAGCATTGGCTCAATGCAGCAACGAGTTCCGGGGTGCTGACAAGTTTCGCCAGTTCTCCTTTCACCAGCCACTCATCCAGCTCGGGATATAGGAGGTGCAACGAAGGGCATAGCGCCATGAGGTCCAGCTTGAGGGCCTGAGTGAGAATGGTGTCCGAGTCGGAGTGTCGAAACTTGTGGATGTCATGGTGCACGAAGAGGGCCAAGTGAGTGAACAATGTACCGGCAGGAGGCCGGGTGCAACTACATCCAATCTTGGCTAGGGCCGTCTTGGTTTGTAACCATTCAGCATATTTGGTCAGTTCAGTCCATCGATCTCCGTCCTCACTTCCCAGGTGACGAAGTAGGGAGGTGGAACTCTAAAAAAGGTGTCCACAAATCCCACATCTCAAGCCAGGTCGACGGACCAGGCTTTTGGGTATGCGGATGCTGCAAGCTGAGATGCTGGTGTAGGCCGGCAGCTGTGGCAAATTCACAGCCGCATGTGGTGCAAGTGAACTGGGCCTGAGTCAGGTGTGTACCTGTCAGACTGGGCTCAGGTGCTTCCGGATGGTCATGACGATATTTTCTGTCACCAAGGGCCAGTCCAAGCTGTTTCATGACTGCGCGTGTATGAGTTTTCGACTTGAATTCCTTTTTGCAGTATTCACAAGGTGACGGGACCCGGCTCTTGTGATGTTCGGAAGAACCTGATTGATGAGCATAGCGGCTTCCTGGTGCTCTCGACTGACATGTGCACTCATCTGTTGTGTGCGCGCCGCCCAGTAGCCAGAAAGGACGCATCTGTGCGTCAGGAATGTGCTCAGGTTGCCGTCTTCTTTCAGCAGCTGAAGGTCGCCAGAATCATAGATGTCCAGCAAACGACGTCTATGCTGCTGCAGGATCAATGGTGGGGCCTTGGACGTATCCATACCCAGACATGACCCTGTTTGAATATGATGTTTGAGATTCTGCCAGCTGATGAAAGCTACACCGCAGTGTCTACATATAGGGCGTCCATCAATTGTGTCACGTGCAATGCTCAAAGTGGGGCCTCGCTGTACTGCAATCCCATGAACATGTACCAGGTGTCGACGAAGTGTGTGCGGATACGTGAACGACATGCCACATGTATTGCGTTCCAAGTTTGCCTCAGCCAGCCGTTGTGGATCGTCGTGCTCGGGTTGGTCCTTCAGCCAGAGTTGTGTAAATTCTAGGGCTTGACGCAAGCGCAAAACTTTGGAATCTCTGAGGACGTCATTCTGTGGCAGTTGAATTTGTCTCTCCTCCCACCGGGTCAGTTGAGATTGCAGGCGACGATGCAAGGCACCAATGGGGTGTTCAAGTCCATGCGCGCGCAGGAATGCACGATGAGAAATGTTGGTCAAAAAGGAGTGGTCACCACCGATCTGTCGAAGTTGTTTCATCATCTGCTTGTTGAAAAGGATCAGTGTGCTGTCTGTCACTCCAGTGGCGTCAACTCCATAGAGTGAAATGGGGAGAAGACATGTGTACCACAATTCACATTTCTGTGTCATGCTGATGTGGTTCCCCTTCTTGAACCAAGGCAACAATTGTCTAAATCGTTGATTGCAGGCCGCCAAACGGTGCTTCATGGTCAGGAGCTGAGTTTGATGATAGCTGATCTTCACCCCCAAATAGTCATGTGAGGTTTTGAGTGGAATGTCATACATCACTGTGGCTCCAGCAATCTGCACCACTTGATTGTGTGTTCGACTGCGCAGATATTGTTTTTGAACCTTGGCTTTCAAGCTACCTCGGAGGTCAAGTAGCATAGCTGATTTGTTGAGGTTGACGGTCATCCCACAGCGTGTCAACGTATCCAAAACGTGACCCATAGATTTGATTCCCTGCTGAAACTCTTCCATGCTCGAGAACTTAAAACAGAGATGACCATCATGTGCGTAGAAGGTGCAGCGTGAGAGCATCCAAGCAGTAGAGGTGAGCTTTGCTACCTCATTAAGAATCAAAGCTACGAGGCACCACGGCATCCTTGTCTCACGCCTTTGTAGGTAGGCGCTGTACTAGTGTGACCTTTGTACGTCAAAATGTACTTCGTGTCGATGTGCCATTGCAGCAGAATTTCCTGAATGGGTGAGGGTATACTCAACAATGCAAAAGCCTGTTGAAGTCAAGTCCTGGGCATGTGATCAAAGGCCTGTGTGAGATCCAGGAACATCTGACACCCGCCATAGAGGTGAGGCTTCTTCCTCTCAGATGGAGGAGATGTTTTGCTAGCATTGTAGCGCCACCGATCACGGAGCTGATCCACTGCCTGGACATGTTCAAACACCCTGCAAATGGCATCCCAAGTACCAGGAGGGCTGTGAGTTGGTTCCAAAACTGCAATCGAAGGGGACCACAAGCAGGGTCAGCCATGTTATAGGGGAACTGATACAGGTTCAGGATGCCAATGTTGTATGAGTTCATGTAAAGCCGGACATGTTGGATACGACTATCCATGGTGGTTCGCCAGGCTATGTTGTTGGAAGCACAAAACCCGTGCCGGACTATGGTCATCAGGCCTCCTCGACGTTGAGTGGCGCCTGAGTGAAAATAGGCGAACTTCCCATTCACCTGTAAATGACCAGCCCGTATCCTGGATGCAAGCGCAATCAATGGGTTGGTGGTGGATCCAGGCCCGGAACAAGTCCCATTTGATCATGCTCAATTGTCCAACGTTCCAGGAGAAGAAAGACAGCCTATGTTGTCTGAACTTACTACTTGAGGGACGTTGATTCAACTGCAGGCTCTTGTCGGAGTGGGGTGTAGCCAGTGAAAACTGCTCCGTGGGTGATTCCAGCGTGCTCCATGGTTGGGCTTTACCAGGTCACACCGTGCAGTGTTGCTCTCTTCAGTGCTTTGACATATGCCCTTTTCCTGCATTCAGGTGTGGATCTGGTCTTTGGAAGTGCCGTGTGCGTGAGAGGGTCATGGCCATCAAGCTTTGTTCGATTGATCGAGCTGTTGGGAGTATAGTTACGTCGAACTCCCCCCACCTTCGATGGCTAAGGTGGAACCCTCGGGCTGCCAGCTTGTAGCGTGTGGGTTGAACTCAAAGGTGGACATGTAAACGATGATCCAAAGGAAGGTCCACCCTGCCCGAACGCTCGATTTCCAGCTGGGCTGGGATTTGGGACCCAGCTGAGTGGCCATATACAAAAAAGCAATTGTTGCACAGTCAAAAATCTTTACCTCCCGAATCGTGGCTCGGATGGAGAAGAACGGTGGATGTACTGCAAGGTGTTCCCCTCCCAGGCCCAGTTGCTCCAGGCTGCAGCAGATCAGCAGGTCGGAGAGATCCTGCCCGCAGCAGCGCAGCAGCGGCCGCCGTTCAGAATGAGGAGGTCGGGAATCCGGATAGCCAAATCAGGAGGATCGAGGTCGTCGCGACACGTGCAACGGCGAACGGGTTCGAACCACTCACAGCCCTTATCATCATCATCATCGTCATCATCATCATCATCATCGTCGTCATCTCATCATTGCAGAATGACGTGACAATTCTTGGCAAAGTCCTTTTGTCAACGCAAAGCTTGGCAAGGTTGGGTGGCAACAAGCCGTCGAAGAAGCCGACGCCGCAGTCGAGGTCCGTTGCTGCCGCGATGTTTACCTTCCACCAGAATTTAGCAGTTTCGACCTGAAAGAACTTTTAAGTAAGGGAGAGGCAGCTAGTGCCTTATTTAAGCTACTAGCATGGACGCGGGATAGCTCACGCTTCTTCAAGGAAGGTCCCCCAGCCTGAGGGCGGGGAGCTTCCTTGAAGAAGCGCTCGCACTATTCATTTATAGTTCCTAGATTTTTAGGGAAACTTAAGTTCCCCCCTACTACTGCTGGTTGCTTTCCCACGTCCAGTAGCTAGTAGCGGCCTACTTAATTGCGCTTTGACGCCTCCTACTTTACTACTTCGTAGTTACCGCCCCTTCCTACCCATAATTTACAACCGATTAGAATAAAACACTGTGTATTTTTTCAACGCAATCAATTCAATAAATAGTTATACTTATATTTATTCTATTTGTGACTTCAAGTTATCCTTTTTCCTTGGAGTTCTTGCCTTTCGTCCGCTTCCTTGTTCTGTGACCAAAAAAGAGTCTACAACATATCTTAGAGAAAACAGTCTGTTTGTTTTTTTTGAGTCTATCATAGTCTCATAGTCTATCTTGCAACCAAAGAGTTCTTTGATGCCTGTCTGTCGATCCTGCTTTGGTTTAGTAGTGACGTCAGCCATAGAACCCTGCCAGTGCTTTCAGGGCTTGCATGCCATTTGGTGTCCTGAGTGACAGGCTGGACAATCCAGTGGCGGAGAGGACTGAGAGGCACAGATTGTGTGGGCTGAAAAGGTCTGGGTGACTGAGAGAGTATGACCCCCCTCACCCAAAAAATCTTCGCATGTCTGCTTTGAGCATGCCCCGACAAAAAGGAGCCTTGTGTAGTGTTTTGCAACAATACGATAAGATTCTTCCCGTAGACGATGGGCCACGCATGTGAATTGATTTGCATGGAAAATACAATTTACACCCTTGCCTTGGACATTGCTATAGCCACACTACTAAGACTAACTAGCAGTCTCAGTATGGAATAGGCTGTGTCATGGAATGCTCGTGGGCTCTGCCCTCTCATAACTTGCAAATTGCAGACACAGCAAAGCGCACATGTTGCCGCTAGCCAAAGCGCTGTAAAACTACAAGGAGAAAAGTTATACTATAAGTTGGCTATGTGAGGAATGAATTTTGCAAACGCATTGGAAGGATGCCAAAGTTGCCATATCCTTGGCAGGCACGACTGGCGAGCAGTAGGTTTTGAGTTGCGTGCCAAGACAGTAAGCAATCAGAGGAACACTGTGCACCTTTTGAGTTCAGTACATACAGTATATAAATGAACACAGGCAAATGTAGCTGCTAAAGACAACGTCGTTCTGCACGTTGAGATTTCAGAGCAGAAGAGAGATGGCCAAAAGGGGCGTTGAGAGATTCCAGGAACACTTCGATGAGCAACGTGGTGTGTCCTACTTCTGGAACGCCAAGACGGGCGACAGTGTTTGGGAGAGGCGACGACGAAGACAAAATCCAGGGACACTAACACTTGAACTGATATCAAGAAGAAAAGGAAATCTGCAAGGCTTTACATACATTCTGTACAGCAAGAACATTTGACTGCATACCGCAGCCCCTTTGCGATGAAACAAGCGCGCTACCCGCTTGCATGGTAGCGGAGCGGGAAGCTCCAGGTCCCCCGTCAACCAGGGTAGGACCTGCGCTGAGGCGCCTGTGGGGAGGACACCTTGTAAGTCCACACAGTGGCGTAGGTCGGCATCAAGCCTCGTCGTTGCGAGGTGGCGCGCATCGCACATGGCATCGGATGCGGCACCTCTGACGCCTCCTGGTGCCTTCACGCTCGGTGACAGCCGGCAGCAGCTGCAGAAGCAGGTCTTCTACCTCAACAAGCTCAGCAGCAGCAGGTGCAGCCAGTCCTACCAGCTCAACAGGTGGGCGCCAGTGGAATGAAACCCGCGTCAGCTTCGGTCTGCTCACGCTCCAGTCCAGCTTTGTTTCGAAGACTTTGTTCAGAAAGGTCTTTGCGTCCATTGACTCCTAGCACATAAATGTCCACAACAGCGCTTGCTAGCATGCCTGGACACGCCATTTCGCGTCCAGCTGCTTCAAACAAGGGGTTGTAGATGTGCAGCCACAGCGCTCTGGCGCTTTTTGCCAGTGCAAGGGGAAGGGGATCCAAAGGAATGCAGTGGTCACCCCATGGCTCTTCTTCTCCGCGCGCTCTCCAAAGATGCTTCTCCACCGAGCGCCAACTTTCCATTGTAGCGACACCTCCAGATGCCATCGACAATCGAGCTATCGTAGGTATGTCGAGAAACTGCTGTGCCACTTGAAGTGCCAACATGGGAAAGCAAATTGCTCTTACACTCTTGGTGATACTTTTTTGCTTGGTTCCAAATGGCTTCGAAGATTGTGGTTCGAGCAAGGTTT
>CAXAMN010004424.1:164165-199563 GCA_963970005.1 Durusdinium trenchii
CTCCACTCCACTCCACTCCACCCCACTCCACTCCCCTCCCCTCCCCTCCCCTCCCCTCCCCTCCCCTCCCCTCCCGAGTGAGTGAGTGAGTGAGTGAGTGAGTGAGTGTTGAAGTGAGTGAGTGAGTGCGTGCGTGCGTGAGTGAGTGAGTGAGTGAGTGTTGAAGTGAGTGAGTGAGTGAGTGAGTGAGGGCTAGCTATCTATCCAACTATCCCAAATATTTATTTATCTAACTATCCAATCATCTAAGCTATCCAACCATCTAACCAACCAACCAGCCAGCCAGCCAACCAACGGATGGACGGACTGACTGACTGACTGACGGTCAGTTCCAGTTGAACTTGCTTCTTAAGCAGGCAGAGTCGTCGCGTAAGACGGAGAGAGGCTATTTTTGTGCCTCTTTGGCGCAAGGGAGAACGGCCAGGCCCGAAGCATCAAAGCCGAACTGATGGAGGAAGAGGTCGAAGACAGCGATGATGAAGAATATGAGCGCTTTGGCGTGGGTAGGTTGTCCACGGGTGGTCCTGTTCGGCCTTGAACCTGTTCTTATTCCAAGCTACTTGCTACCTCCTCTCGCTGAGGGACGGCCTACCCTCCCAGAAAAGAACACAGCGCTACTAGGAACAAGAGGTTCCTGGCCATACTACTAGGAACAAGAAGCTAGGACCTCCTGGCATATAGCCGCTACTAGGAGCAAGGACGCTGGCATCGCTACTACGGAGCAAGGACGCTACTGGGGCTCCTGGCATCGCTACTAGGCGCCGGTGCCTTGCTTCCTGAGGATGGAAAAAAATGCATTGAGAGCAATGGAGGCTGGTGGCCGAGACTCCTTAGCTGCAGCCTATGAAGCCATGGCTGCCAAGGAGGCAGTTGTGGCGGGTGGTTTATGGGGCGTTGACTGGATGACCTTTCCTTTCGATTGTCGGAAAACAGAGCTTGCTTATATTAATATGTGTATATATATATATATGCATTTTTCACCGGGGCGAGAACGTGGGACTTGGGCGTTGAAATGCTGTGTCTATCCAAGAAGGCCGGAAATGATGCTTTCAAGGTGAGCTGACTTCTTTAATGTAGACATGAGAGAATGGCTCTTTGCTCAGCTCTTGGTGTTTCTTGAATCCTCCTTTGCTTGCCTTGCTTGGGCGCCATGCGCATCGTTTCATTCACTTCTTGGCCAGTAGTGTAGGCAGGTTTGCGCCTTCTAGTGCTATTTTCAATCGTCGTGTGAATCGTCTATTATATTGTGTTTTCATACTCATGCCTGAACTTTGCGCACTTCTATGTCAGCGTCCTTACTTGAACCATCTCATCTCATCTCACCTCATGGATCTGATATTTCCCGAGCACCTCATGACTCATGGCCTATCAGGGGTCCATTTCTTCTGATATTTTATTCACAAGTTACCCGAAAAGCCGGCCCAGCTTCTAATTCTAACATAGTAATTAAATGTAACTATAATTATCGTATTATATTTTCCTCAGATAGCGAAGCTATGGGGTTCTTACTTCAAATAACAATGAGTTGCCCGTGCGCGCTTTCGAGACAGGTTGCTGCACCGGCGCCCGGCACCCAGCACCAGCGCCAGCAACCTGTCTCCGCCACGTGCGCAGTCAGCTCACAGCACCACTCCACCACGTATGCGCAGCCAGCTCACAGCACCAGCGCCGGCGCCCAGCGCCCAGCACCAGCACCGGCGCCAGCAACCTGTCTCCACCACGTGCGCAGCCAGCTCACAGCAGGACCAACACCGACACCCAGCACCTGGCGCTGGTGCTGTGAGCTGGCTGTGCACGTGTGCCGGTGCTGGTGGTTGCTGGTGCTGCCGGGTGCCGGCGCTGGTGCTGGTGCTGTGAGCTGGCTGTGCGCGTGGTGGAAACAGGTTGCTGGTGCTGGTGGTGGATGCCGGTGCTGGTGCTGTGAGCTGGCCGTGTGCGTGGTGGGGGCTGGTTGCTGGTGGTGGGTGCCAGGGTTGCCGGGTGGTGGTGCTGGTGCTGGTGCTGTGGGTGCTGGCTGTGGTGCTGGTGCTGGGTGGTGTGAGCTGGGTGTGTGTGTGTGTGTGTGTGGTGGAAACAGGGTCCGGTGCCGGGCGCTGGTGCTGGCTGTGGTGCTGGTGCTGGGTGGTGTGAGCTGCTTTGCTGCTTGCGCGCATGCGTTTGTGCGCATAAACTTAGACGCGCAAGATCATACGTTGTTGTTCCCACTTATTCCCCAAATAGGGATAGCTATGGGCTTCTTGCTGCAAATAAGAATGAGCTGGCTGCGCGCGCTTTCGAAAGGGGCTGCTGTGGTGAGCTGGCTGAGCGCGTTTAAGACGGGCGGCGGCGCTGGTCGGGCGCTGGCGCCGCTGCCGGTGTTGTCAGCTGGCAAAGTGCACCGGTGTTGGTGTCAGCTGATTGTCATTGTGCGCGCTGTGGAGGTGCCGTAAGCTGGCTGCGCAAGCTGCGTGCATTCTTGTTCCAGCCAGTCGCATGTCAACAGGTCGTGGGATTCTGCCTAGCTATCTGGGTCTATGCTGGTGTTATTTGTATCGGTCTTTCCGGAATAGGCACGCTCACAGACCAAGATTGCCGGTTTTGTTGTTCACTTTACTGCTCCTGAGATGCAGCCTGCCGAAAAACTAGGATTGTCACGGAGTCCAAAATATAGTGACTCTAGTGGGAATCCAACTTGAGTGGGCAGACCTGCATGAACTTGGCATTTGGTTTCCGTCCTTCTTTGGCACGATCTGACCAGGTTGTGTACGACACCTTCACAGATGAGCTGCGAGCGGGCTACGCTGCTCGGATAACAGCCCGTGAAGCTTGGT
The DNA here is from genome assembly GCA_963970005.1 of Durusdinium trenchii. NCBI lineage: Eukaryota > Dinophyceae > Suessiales > Symbiodiniaceae > Durusdinium > Durusdinium trenchii. The sequence goes on from CAXAMN010004424.1 coordinate 166,976, forward strand.
ACCTTGACTGAGGTGTTAGCACATTTTTTTGTGTAGCTTACCTTGTCATGATGCTTGGGTGTCCGTTCATTGAGACCTGTTTTCTTGGGAGTTACTGTTACTGTACTTTCCAGATTACAACTGGCTGGAATGGAGTGACTGGCTCTGTCATCGCTGACCCACCCAATTCTCTTAGAACCCGTTTTTTCTTTCCCGGACGTAGCAAGGACTTCGTGAAGTTCCTCAATGATAAGTTCACTGAATTGTCAAGTTTTGAACATCCTAGGAAGAAGAGTTTGGACATGTTGCTGGTCCTCAAGCATTCTGGTCCACAAGCTTGAATTCTCCGGTTTTCCACATGCCACATGCCAGGCTGGAGAGCATTGAGCAGCACGTCCGTGATCGAGAAGCCAAGGAGCACCGTCTACGGACGCAGCGGCAGACGGGTGGCACAGCCAGGTCCCTGAGGCGAGTGGGTTTCAGTGGCGAGGTTCGGAAGACGGCTTGAAAGCTCAAAGACGGCTTGAAGTAATTCTTTCTGGGTACGTTCATTTCACCATACTTCAGAAATGAAACATTTGCTAATTATATACAACAGCGAAGCTTAGGGGTCTTCAGCCGTAGTAAAGACTTTGGAGCAGATTGGAGGAGGTCCTGCAGCAGCTTCCGGCACAAGTTGCGGAGCAGCTTCCAGAACAGGTTCCGGAGCAGGTTCCCGAGGGAGTTTTGAAGAGGTGCCGAGCAGGTTCTGCAGGAAGTTGCAGAGGTTCCGGGTGAGGTTCTGATTCTGGAGGAAGTTCCGGAGCAAGTTCTGGAGCACTTTGCAGATACGCTGTGCCTCTCTGACGCACTGAGGTGTTGCCACGCCCATGCGCTGACGTGATTCGTTCTCTTACGCTGATACTTGTGTGGTGTCACGCCGGGATGTTGTCTTGTCATGGTGGCGCGCTGGAATGGGCCACGCTAACATAATGACATGTTGTCACGGTGAGATGCTGAAGTCGGGTCATGCCGTCCGGAGCGGGTTTGTTTGTTCTTGCTTGTAGGGGCGTTGTTGTGCTTGCACATATGTGGGCGCGTGATTCATATGTGCTATGCCGACGTATGGAAAGGTTCACGCTTTTGAAGACAGCATTGTCTGGGAAAGACACGACACTTGTTGGCGAATTTGCGATGGTGCCGCTGCCTAGTATGTAGGGGGCTTGCTGCCCAGCTGTTGGCTTTTCTTGGCCTTACTTTCTGGGTAAGTTCATTTCATCATACTTCATCAATTAGTTTCGGTCAAAAATTGGGTATATGAACTATTCCAACAGAGAAGCTTAGGGCTCTTCAGCCGTAGTAAAGACCGATTGGAGGAGGTCCCGAAGCACGTTCCGGAGAAAGTTCCGGAACAAGTTGCGAAACTAGGGGGCCAACAGGACATTCTCCAGAACAAATTTTGGAGCAAGTCTGGGAGCAAGTTCTGGAGCAGTTCCGGAGCAAGTTCCTGAGCAGGCAGCAGGGGTCCGGAACAAGTTCCGGAAAAGGTTCTGTAGCGCGTTGCGGGTGAAGTTTTGGAACATGTTTCGGAGCAACTTCTGGTGCAGGGTCCGGAGCACGTTGCGCAGCAGGTTGTTGGTTCTGGAGTTTTCGGGGCGAGTTAACAAGTTCGAGGGTTTGGGAAATTGGTTGCGAAGCAAGTTCGGAGCAGATTCCGGAATTTTGGAGCACCTTCTCAGAAGCCCCGGATGATGAGAGGCCGCTATGATAATGTTGTCACGGCCTAGCGTTGACACGTCCGCGCGGTTTGCGCTGCTACTGGGGGACCCTGGGAGACGTTACCTTCGCCCACTGTACTTCGCAGCGCCGCATTGGATTGTTTGGAGATGGCTTATAGATCTGTCTGGGCACACTGAACCCACGCGCGTTTGACGGATGTCAGCCATATACCATATAACCCAGTCATGTGAGTACATGCGCACAGTGCTCCTGGACAAGTGTAAGAGTGGCGTAGGCATAGCGCTGACTCTGTGCGGGTTTTGTTCACTCAGATAGCGTCCGAGGAGGACAGCAGAATGTACGAACCACACTGAGACTGTCCTGGTGTCCGTTTGACCTGGCTCGATTGAGAGAGGATACCCTCGTGTAATCAAAGAAACTTCACAAAACACGAACATGCCGACACGTTGTCACGCTGAGACGCAGATATCGGGTCATGCTGTCGGGCTCACTTGCTGGCGGGCTCCAAAGGCAGGACTGGAGGTTTCCTACTTATTGTTTGTTGCGGTGTTCTCACGCTTGCAGCGTGCACATATGTGGGCACATGTGCTACACTGCCGTGTTAATGTGATTGCATGGTGCGGTTCACACGTTTGAAGGCAGCCGTGTCTACCAACACACACACACACACCACTTGTTGATAACCTTGCAAACGTCGCAAATTGATTGACGACGCGTGCCAAAAGCTGCCATGGCTTGGTCAGAAAATTCATGCCCAGTTGTTGGGGATGTTCTTTTTTCAGTGCAAAGTGGCAACGCACTGCCCATAAAAACCAGGCGGCCTAGCGCCCATGGCCATGCTGAAATCCTCTCATCCTGATCCGTTTTTGTGGTTCCAGGTTTGGCACTGCCATTGCGCACAAACGTATCCCTGGCTGGCCAGCCGGCGGGATGCATGAGCATGGCTGGTAGCCTGCACTGTTTCACCTGGCAACAGAGAGCGCGCGGCGTCACGGTGGTGAATTCTGAAGATCAACTTTCAATCTTTTTCAACTGTTTGCATTGCAACTGGTTGCAGTTGTTTCTCTTCACCAGCGCAATCTCGCCAAGAAAGGCCCATGTGGGTAGGTCCTTTGTACAGTGCGAAATCTTTAGCAGGGATCCCAACATTGTTTTGTTGAAGCCTCCCTCCAAACTCAAGAAGTTGCACGTGCAGCCTATGTTTGATGAGCATTGCAGAAGGAAGAAACACGTGTCCAAGTTGAGTATCAAATATATAATTCATCCTGAACAGTTTTCTTGCCTTCAGCCATGTGACATTGCCAGCATGCAATTTCCTTATTAAACAACCAAGGATGCTTTCACACCCACAGAAAGCTACAGAGAGCCCACCGCCTGAGAAAACGACAAGAGCAAAAAACGATAACGTGACGGCGGGACATGGCAATTGATACCCCACATTGGACTGAGAGGTGTCAGTCCGCATGGAAGCCTTTTCATCCTATATCGATGGTGAATAACTTACAATGCCGACAATGCCTGAATATTCGTAGCATGATCATGGCATTTGCGCCTCTCACTCCCTGCAATAACCATGGACCATGTATAATTATTCACCTTGGCTGGCCTTTTTATTTCGACCATCCAAGTTGAGACCCTATCACGAAGCCTATTTGAGGTTATCTAAGAGGCTACTGTATGTCTACTTATGAAAACTGGAGCTGTTGGGATCTCGGTGGAGAATTTCGCTGTCTCACACTGCTTTGGTAGTTTGCCAAGGAAAATCCAAGGTCCTTTTGACGCTTCATGGTGGAACTGCGCAGCCTTACTCTTTAAGGCTATTTGTGTTCTCCGCAGTTTAGATATACACAAGAAATCACAAGAATTTGTATCTTTGTTTCTTTCGCTCACTCTCAAGAACCAAACGGGCTGGGCTGGTTGGTGCAGCTAGATCTGCACCATGGTCTGAAGCTTAGCATGACGTAATGATCTATATAATCAGTTTCCATACTGTGTGCAACCACATAGCGAATCTAAAGACAGCACTCTCAAAGTGGACATGAAGAAGCAAATGCATTCTCGAAATTGTCAGATGTCATTTTGACCCATGTTGACAACTGGCCCATGTCCATGTGAGGCAGCAAACCAGACTTTGCCGGGCTCCAAGCAGATCCTGGAAACGGTTTCTGACAGGTAGGATGTTTATCTCTATGTAGTTTAAATGCCACGAGTTTGATCTGCAACAGAGTTGAGCGGGATTGCATTCCAGAGAGGCCAGCGCTTGAGGTATGTAAACAACCTCAACGACAAGATCAATGTCGAGACTCTCAAGAAATCTTTGCGGGAGGCGTGAGATTGGCCCCAGAGTCGAGTTTCCTTTGCAGCGCTGATGAGCTGGCGTTGACGGTTCACCTAGCTTTTTCGGGAGATAGTTGGACTGGTCTGGTAACCTACGATGCACTAACTGTAACTAGAAGCACGGGAGTTGTCCAGCACGTCCTTGCTTGGCAGATTAGGCAGTATTCTGACAAGGACTTGTTGGGTCCAACGATAGTCAATACAACTTGGCCCAGACTCTCTAAAGAGGGATCGAATTTGAATTTGATAGTGAACTCTTCACCGGCACGATCAACTTGAGAAACAACTTGGCTGCGACATCCATGCGACGAGGTTTTTGCAGCCTTCGGTGGCATCATCGACATTATCGCCATGAAGTCGTTGAAGCGAAGAGGGCAGGCATTGGGCAATGAAGTCTTCATTCGAGGAATGATAAACGCGTCTGCATTTGATTCCCACATATTCTTGCTTGGACAAAACACGTCACAAGACTATAATATGGAATATGGATCGCCTGTGTCTTTCCAGGCTTGGATCATCTTCAAGGAGGCTCGTGCATCTCACTTGAGGGCCTTGCTCATTGAATTTGTATGGATTTGGCATGTTGTATGACCATCTGCATCATTTCATAGGCTTCATGCGTGCTTGATTCGTTGATAGTCAGGATCCTGGTTCCCAACCCTTAGCACTGTGCAGGTCGCAGCTGCGACAAATTCTTTGAAGTCTTTGCAGGGCTTCCCCTTCTACAACAAGCCAATGCGCAAGACTCTTGGTTTGTAGCCCTTCCCCTTCACAGCTGCACAGCAAACCGCTTGCAACAAGGATGTTTCTCCGAGATTCAGCTAAAAATATAAATCTTCAGCAATATAACTGTAGTAGCAAAGCTCACCACAAGATGAAGTCCTGACTGACAACCCATCAAGGATACACGAATAGCTACTGGTTCTTCAAAACCAGAAGCAGAGAGGCAAACACCGAGTACAAGCAAAATACTCCGCGGAAGCCCGACGGTCCGACTTAAGATATTACTCTTTTGGGTTGCCGCCATCGTCTACCTTTGACCGAGGCATCGCATATGCAAAGACAAAGTCAGACGTAGTGGCCAAGGCTGGTTTGGACGGTCATGGGGCCTTATACAACGGTGCATGGTGCGTAGCCCAGCTGAAGAGGCTTAAGGCAAGTTTCTACTCATCAATTTTGGGAGAGGTACAGCACATCCTTGCGTCCAATCAAGACGATAGGCTTTGACCCTCTCGCCAAAAGGATTAAACGTGGACAATTGATACATTTTGTTGTTGAGATCGGCAAGAGCTCCATTCAGGTTTACAAGACTGCAAGGACTCTCTCGGTGGTTTTCATGAGTTGCTTTTGGTTCTGTGACAGAATCATGGTCTGAGGATTCTGTTGGAGAGGATCATGTACTTACCCGTTGCAGAGATTCAAAAGCAATGTATGTTGAACACATGCACACTTGCGTTGCAGCCCTACAGGCTGATGGAACATACGTGGAGCGACCAAAAAAGATCGTGAAGCGTGAGGCACATGGAAGACTTTCTTTGTCTTTTTGCCTCCTGTTTGTGTTTTGAGTTTGCCAACTGTCTTAAGAGTCTTTTGCAGTTTGTTTTTTCCATCACTGGCAATTTGATTGGATCGTGAATTCGACTGGCATTCTGAGACCAAATAGGAGGGCATGTGTGAAGATCAAGAAGGGTGAGCTTTGGGAAATCTGTTTGACATCTTGAGAAAAACGACTTTCACCATAGTCTTTTCAGTCTCTGGCCTCAAGGACCTGAGGAAAAAGGCCACCACTACCCATGCGCCCCTCGGTGGAAGAGCAACACTTCATTTCCTCTGTGGTTTTGTCAGAGCATTGTACTTCGCTGTGCTTACAGATTCAGCAGCAGCATTAAGTGGATTACAGTTGCTGGTCTTCAAAGGCTATGCTCAGCGTTGGGGCCAACAAGCAGTTTTTGTGCACCCCTATAAAGGTCTTCACACCGTAACACAACAAAAGCACATCTTCAGAGCTGGCCTTTTGAGCTGTTTGACAAAGAGTTTGTCTCGCTTCAATTGTAGATAGTAGTTGGTCTATGAAGGGAGTCTTCAGATGAGTGTTCGATAGTCGATTATCTTCGTATTCCCTGAGCTTGGCTCCCGGGAGCAGAGGCCACCTGAGACCAGGACTGTGCAAAGCTTAGCTCGAGTAGCTTAAGTTGCCTCACAAAGTCGATTTCCTTCCTTTCCAGAAGTACTTGCGGAACCTAGTAACAAGTGCATCTCTACTAGGAACAAGAAGCTACTAGTAGAAGTGTTCGGCCGTGAAGGCCGGCCACGGCCGTGAAGGTACCTAGCAAGTAACTAGTAGCAGCAAAAAAGCTACTATCTGCTGATCTAAGAACCCTTTGCATGATTGACGACTCGGTTCCTTCATTTTTAGGGAACTTCACCTTGAAGCAAGACTTGATAATTTATTTCACACCCAACGCTTGGATGTCTTAAGTGATGATTTGCAAATAGTAGCAGCGAGCTGGTTTCGAGACTAAACTGATCCTGATCGAAGTGATGTGAGCCGAGGTGTCAACGCCCGCTGCTCCAGCGGCATCACAGAAAAGTATTCAGGACAGGTTGATGTGGAAGCAACCCATGGGGGTAGTTACCAACTAGGAGCAAGGGCATCGCTACTAGGGGCTCCTGGCCGTACTACTAGGAACAAGAAGCTACTAGGGGCTCCTGGGATTGCTACTAGGAGGATGCTACTAGTACGTAGGAGTCTCACTCTCACCAGCTGGCACTGAATACCACGTTACTCGCTGCCGAAGATGTGAAAGAACTGTCGGCCGTCAACTGCGGAGGGCATTTGGCTCTTGGAGTCATAAGTTGCAATTTCACAGGCAGAGATCACCTCTGCTTCAACAATTTCCAGAGCTTCGAACAAGGATACCAGATGTTGCCAAGTATTGTACTGTACCATATTTTGCCTCTACCACTATGCATGGCTTTTGTCACGACAGCTTTGAGTGGCGATTGCAAAGTTGACATAAGCCATGCGCCTGTTCAAGCCTTTACCTTTAACAGCTTTCAGCAAGAAATTGGGCCCAATGGCAATGGCGGTATTGCGGCCTCCGGAATGAGAAGTGAGTGAGCGAAAGGCCCAGCAGCATTGAAACTGTGCAACGCTTGAAAGATGTTTGCATGAGAGCTTAGCAGCTTGCAACGGGACCCACTCCACTACTGCTCAAATGTGATGAGCTTGCAAGCAGAATCTGGCTGGGACATGCTGTGACAACTCACATCTCGTTTTGATTTCCCCAGGTCCTTCCATGAAACTTCGCAGGGTAGCCCAGGCATGCCCAGACTTGTTTGCCGCATGATGTTCCAACCCTGGACTGATTTGTCCTACACAACAATACGCTTGACGCTTGTCCTTCCTACAGTAATCTAATATTGGACTTGGCCATGCTTGCAATACAGGTTCAGGAGCTGTAGATTGTAGATGAATCATACCTCCACAAAATCACTTCTGTCTCCGTGGAGAAGCGACAGACAGGGGATGGCCTTTTGTTGAAGGAGCGTTCTGAAAATCTGCAGTTTGGTGCCAAAGAATGTTGGGATCTCTTCGGGCAAGGCCACGATTTCAATGTAATGTAGGGAGCACAGAATCCGAACATAGATGCCAAAACGGAAGGTAGCAAATGTGAGCATCGTTCGGAACATCAAAGAAGATCGAGCGGACGTGCGAGACCTTGAGATGCCAAGGTTTGAAGCATAAAGGAGGCCCACCAGAGAGGCCAAACTCGACTAACGCGTCACTTTGATTGCTTGACATAGCTTTGACGGCTGTTGCTTCGTCATTTCATGTCAGTGTTCATTGTCGTGTTGCATGTTATTTTATTTGTCTCTTCAACCGTGACTTTTGATCCGACAGACTAATCATAGACTTTGAAGTAGTGTGCTTCTTTTTGGACAACACTTCAATGTGGCACCACTGAGGCAAGAGAAAAGCAAAGATGATCAGAGACGGCAGGTGCAAAGCAAAATTCAGAACCAGCTCGTAGGATTTTTCCTTGGCTGTACTGGAACACTTTCCTTTTTCTAGTGTCCGTAGGGATTGCAAGCTGTTTGGTTATTATTGGCAATGTCTGACTGGCTGCAACAGGCTGTGGTCCAGGGCTTTGACAAGAAGTCAGGGCTTGGCAAGCGCCTCGCCGAAGGGCCAGCGGCTCAAACTTATATTGCATTGATGAAGCCTTGGCCGCGGCCTGTGAACTTAACCTGTTAATCATGATTGCATCCGGGACAAAGTCATAAACAGATCTCAAAGCTTCACAACTATGGCAATATTGGCAATACCATGGGGCAGGGACTTTGTGGATTTTGCTGGAGGTTGGAGCGTGGCATGCTGAAAGTTGCCTGCCCGCGAGGCCTGCAATTCCAAAGCAGAAGGGATCAGAAAGAAACATTACAGTATATAGATTTGTTGAATCGAAGTTCCATTCTTCGTCCAAGAACGCTGTTCATTCCTTCTCAGTGCCAAGTGCTTACAGTATGCAGAGGTTGGAAGGCGCTGACGTGCTGAAGAACTTTTCACGAGCTTTAATTGGTAGTGCCACTCAAGTGTTGCTCGAGCACTGCAGTCTGGCACTCCCAGGTGAAGCTCTCACGGAAGGCAGCGAGCAGTACAAGGTCAGGCACTATGGCTCCTACAGAACATGTTTAAGGACACTAGAGGACAATGCATTGCATTTCTGTGATTCTGACATTGCAGCGCGCCCATTTTTCTGGTCACGTGTTTCTTCATGCGGCAACAGCACCATGGTGAGGCCTACAAGTTTCAATACAAGAGGTTGTGCCAAGCCCCGAGACCGTGAGTTGGTGCAGCACTGGATATGTTGGAGATTTATATAGTTTTGATCGGCAAAACGAAGGGATCACTTCGATCACCGCTTTTCTTGTTTTCGGCATTTTTCAACCAACGATCTGGAATTGAAGGTACCCACCTGCGGCGCAACAACATATTGTCGGAGAAGCTGAAAAGCGGGGAGCTGGACGCGGAAGAGTTGGCCTCTATGGGTGACGAGGCAGGGAGCCAGTTTTCTGCGTGATATTGGTGAGTTTTCAGAAGGATTCTTGCTAGTAGAAGAACACGGAGTGTTCAACGATTGTCACAGTGGCAGGTGCAGAAAATTGCAGTGCATTCACAGAGCATTCGATCTTGGAGCTTGTGATGCTACTTTCGACGGCCCATTGCTTGTCAGATGTTTCATGCGCAGCTGCGAAACCATTGACCTTCGAAACCGGCAAGGGCAGGGCCACGCAAGGTTAAGGAAATGTGTTTCATGCAACCTTCCAAATACCCAACTGACTGCAGGCGCTTATGGCCGAGTCCCAAAGAAACGAGCTCCAGCAGTTCCGGCAGGAGCAGTGGATTAGTGGGTATGGGTGGAGCCAGTCAATCCTGTATGTAATACAGAATGACGATTGTTTTTCTTTTCCACTGTGGTCAGGCCGACAAGCTTTGGGGAGCCCAATCTAATAGGGATGGCCTCCCAACCTAGAAACGATGGCCAGGGAACATTCATAAGGCCAATTTGCCTCAGTCGGTGTGATAGTGGATGTGTCAAGCCTCAACCTCTTTCAGAGAAGTCTGGTGCTTTGTGTGGTCCATTCATGACCGCTTTCCTGCTCAAGTGCACCTTGGTTTTCCTTTCTTGTGCTACTTATGCGAATCTGTTTGGCAGACTCTTGGACACCTCCAGTGACTCCTGGTTGAGGAAAGTCTCCAAGAAGCCTTGGGAATCACGGCAGAAGACTCTGTCCAGTGCTGAGTCAGCTTTGTCTCGCTTTTCTCGCAATCAACTGTGTGGAAATGCATAGCATTCAGAGCATGCTCATGACCCAGGGTCCTGAACCCCTTTCTCGCTGGCCACCATTTGGCCCAACCTTCACGTGCCTTACGAGGCGCCTTGAGCCCCCTTTCGTTCATGGCGAGGAAAACGGCCGATCTTCGTGCGGCTCAACAGTGGTAGCGGAGCCCCGGTGACGACTGGGGCTCCCGCGAGGACGTGTTTGAGTTGGTCTCGGGGGGGACGCCCCCCGGCTGCTCGACGCTTTGTTTGGACCGCGTTCTCGCGGTAGTTCTACCCAGGGATTTTGGGGAAGTTACTATTTCTTGGAGCCCTTCGATTACCAGGTTGCGCTGGGAAGTTTGTTCCTTGTTTTCGGCCATTGGCCTTTGGTGGAATGCCACCGCCAGCTAGGACTTGGCGTGGGACTGGAGCCACTTCATCGATGAACCCATCCGGTACATCCCCCACTCCGCCGACGGCTACACCCATGCCTCCGCATAGTCCCCAACGACCTTTGGGAGAATCTCAACCCGTTGACCCGGGACTCCATGATGAGCCAGAAGATCCATGGAGCAGAGCTCTCACTGGTCCGCCTAGGCTGGCTACTACACCGCCTCGTATGCCTTCGCATCCTGCCACTCCGAAGTCCGGCAATGAAGGCCGGGAGCCCAAGAAACATGTGGACTATCGCCTTGACCCTGCTCCAAGTTGGGGCGGCGAAATGCCAGAGAAGCAGTTCCGCGAGTACCAGAGAAATTTGCAGTTGTGGCTGGTGGAGGCGGAGGCGAGGTTGCCTTTGAATTTGATTGGCAAGCGCATCATTGATGCCATCCCTTTGGGCTCACGACTGAGCTCCTTGGTTGCCCACCTGACGGTGGAAGAGATTTGCTCGGACACCGGGCACAAGACGATCGTTCAGATCATCGAGGACGCCCATGAGTACCTCAAGGACCAGCGTTTGGAGCAGGCCTTTGACGAGGCCATCTTTCGAGGCCGCCGGGACAAAGGAATGTCCCTGACCACCTTCCTGACGAACAAGAAGGCGGCATTTGCAGAGTTGAGAAAACAAGGCCTCGACCTTTTGGCGACGCCAGCTGGTAGACACCTCCTTGGCCATCTGATCCTTCGCCAAGGGTCATTCAGCCAAGATCAACGGCAGAGGTTGAAGGTCGTGACCAATGGATCGATCGACTTTCGGGAGATCGAGATGGCTGTCCAGAAGGTCTTTGGTGACCGACTTGACGAACTCTCCCAAGACCATGGAGCGCCTCATCGACGATGGCGAAGTGCCACTTACTGGGGCGACAATGAAGATGGAGAGATTGAAGATGAGGACTGGGACTATGACGTCTTCGAGTCTGAGCTGATGGACCCCTTCGAGGACCTGATTTGCATGAATGAGAACGAAGAAGCGCAAATGGTCTTCCAAGATGAATTGCCCGTCATCATGGATGAGGCTGATGCTCTGGAAGCGGTTTCCAACCAGATCGAGGAGATCTACTACGAGACACAGAACCGCATGCAGAGCAAAGGAAAAGGCTTCAAGGGCAAAGGAAAGAAGGGAAAGAGCAAGAGTCCCACACGGACCTACGGCCAGGGTGCACCGAGTTTTGGCTCTGGCAAGGGCGGCGGCTACCTTGAGCATAGACGCCTTTTGCAAGCTAGCCGCAACGGTCGTGGATACGACCGACCATGGACAAGAACCGGATCCCGCATGAGCCTGAATGACTTGAAGGCCAAAACCCGCTGCCACACTTGCAAGCAGGTTGGCCATTGGAGCAAAGAATGCCCACACCGGGCCAAGACCACTTCACCGACTTCGAGAAGTTCAAGTTCCACGGGCGCCATGAGCACCGGCATGAGTACCGGCTTTTTCATTCAGCCACCTGCTAAACTGGCAGGGGCCTTTCTCACGACTACCAATGAGCTTGAAACCAAGAGCGAATACATTGCAGCTGAGTTCACCGGCTTGAGCTTTGTTTTTCTAGCGGTTCATGAAGATCAGGGCACCGCTCTGGTTGATACAGCTGCCCAACATGGATTGGTTGGTCGTGAAACATTGGAGCAACATGACACCCTCCTACAAGAAAGATTTGGTTTGCGCGTTCAATGGTCTCATGAAGCCGGAGGTAGTGTTCGTGGTGTTTGCGGGAAGGAGGAAAGCACATCCATTGCCTATGTGCCAATCGGTCTCGGGGGCAAGTCAGGTGTACTTCGTGTTCAGGTGGTCCCCGGAACAATACCTTTCCTCATTCCTGCCTACTTCCTCTCGAACGTCGGAGCCGTCATTGACATGGAGCATGCTGTGATTTGGTACACAAAGTTAGCAACAAGTCAAAACATGAGAAGGTTGTCATCAGGCCACGTCTCGGTTTCTATCATTGATTTTGGCAAGAATGGTTTCAATGCGCCTTCGAATTTTGCAGCAAGTTCCAGCCAAGCTTGGTCGGTCGAGCCCATTCCCGACTGGGCTACGCTGGATGCCCTGTCGCACTATCCAGCAGCTATGGTGCCGCTGGCGGCGCTTGTTGCTGCGCTTTCTACTATCGGCCTCCCTTCAAGCTTGGCAAGTGCTCCAGGAAGCTGTGCGAACACCCCAACTTCGAGAAGTCCGCTGGCTACAACAGCGACGAGAGCATTTGGAGCAACAAGCCTTCCAATTGGCCCAGGAGGAACAGCGAGTTCTAGCCGAAGCTCACGTCACGACACCATCGGCTTTGACTGGATCCCTGGCAATGGCACGACGGGAGGAGAGAGTCCGACCACTGGCAATGGTGAAAGGAAAGGGCAGATTCCTGGTCCCTGCCTTGGAACCTTCACCGGGTTGCACTCACCCGGAAGTAGAAGTGAAGCATGGAGCCAATCGAGTTCTCTCATGGCAGGAGTGCAATCAGTGCCAGCAGAAGCAGATCATGCCATTGACCCTGATCACCGAACTGCACAACTGGAACCAGAACCTGGTCTACATCCCGGACGTCTTCTACGACATCAGGAAGAAGTCCACCAAGAGCAAGAAAGGTTCGAGCGATGCCTCCAGCAGTGTGACGGTCCAGTCACCGAGTTCGATCTCATCCACCAGTTCCTTGTTGATGACCACTCCAAAGAGCTCATCCAGAGCCATGGCCTACAAGTCCAAGGCACGACCACCGATGGTCAAGCAGGAGATCAAGCAGGACCTGGACGAGATCAGGGAGGACCAGAATTCATGGTGGATGTGGTGGCGGACGACCTGCTGAAGATGGGCCAGACTGCAGCGATGATCGGCGACCAGGATGTGGCGATGGTGGAGATTCAACGGCAAGCACATTCTCAGTCTTGCGACGTGTGCCACACGGGCATGGTCACGCTCTGTCGCCATGTCCCCTCGATGAACCTCCTTTGGAAGTGCGACAACATGAGATGCGACCACCACTGGGGCGACTTGAACGACCACGTTCAACCAGCGTATGGCGCGATGATTTGTCCTCGATGCAACAGCAAGGAGATGTTGGTGATCAAAGACTCTCCCAACCCCGAGGACGTGGAGATCCAGTGCATGGAGGAGCAGTGTGGCCTGGCAGCATTCCTCTTCGAGATGCCAGTAGCCTATGCCAAGATGGGACGATTCAACATCAACCTCCTGCACAACGATTAGCTGGTTGGATGTCACAGATGACGTCGTTGCACGATGACAGTCGCTTCCAGAAGGTGATGTCCACTTTGGACTTGGATCAAGCGGCAACCTATGTAACCACATTTCGTGGTGAATGTGTCCGCGGAGTTTCGCCTGTCATCACCAGAGCCTTCCTTAGCCGAAAGGTCATTTTGACCAAGTGCGATGATCACTGGAACGCAGTGCATGTGTCCCAGGTGCCTGGTGAAGACTACAATCTTGGAATGGAAACTCCATGTTTGATCCTCTATGAGTTCATGCCTGAATTCTTGGAGTACCTGACCGACTCCGAGCTCTATGAGAATGAGACCACCTTGGCAAAGTCGACAAAGGGCGAGATTATGAGAAGTCTGGATGACTTACTTGGAGGCCAGGAAGCCTATTGGACCCTTTGGGAAAAGCAACTCGATGAACCAGACGACATTGCCGAGATCTATGGTGGCCTCTCTGAAGAGAATGACTCCGTCGTCGAGCTCTACAGTCCTCCACGACTTGTGGAAGAAGCCCAAAAGAGAGGTCTGAAAGCTAGCCTGTCCATCGACCTCGTCACTGGGTATGACATGAACCAGAAGGACCAACAAGAATGGGTTCGACAGGAGCTGAGGCGGCGGAGACCGCGATTGTTGACCACGACCCCTCCTTGCACGAAGTTCTCACCGCTCCAGAACATTCGACCACATCCAGAACGGTTGATGGAGGAGCTACCTGAGGCAAAGCGACACCTCAACTTTTCGATGGACATGCAGGAGGAGCAGCTGTCACGTGGAGGAGATGGACTCCATGAACACCCAGACACGGCCACTTCGTGGTTGTTGCCCAAGGTCCAAAACTACCTGCAGCACGAACAGGTGATCCTCGTGAAGAGCCATCTTTGCAGATTTGGACTCAAAGTTGGAGAAGGTGGCTTGAATCGCAAAGCAACACTCTTTGCCACGACCAATGATGAGACTGCCATCAACCTCCAGCGACTATGCAACTGCCAGCAACCTCATGAGTCCTTGATCGGTGGACTACCACATCGTGCTCAAGAATACCCTCCAGCCTTGGTGCGAGCAATCATTGATGGTTTGGTTCAGAGCTGGGTGAACACACAGAAAGGACGACCCAAACGACTCCCTGACACAGGTGACTTGAACCAGTGGGTCGATGAACTCCGTCCACGAGAATGGCAGCAGTGGCGATCTTTCAATGACGATGCCATTCTGGTGCTCCGTAAGCCCCTACAACATCAAGTTCCATTACAAGGACCTGATCACCGATGTCTCCGGTGGACTTGGGTGAAAGGAGTGCTGGATGGCAAGTGGATTCAATTCGAACAGGGCAGCTCTGGGAAGATTTCTCCATTTGAGGTCTCCTACCCCTTTGTGGTGATCCTCTACACTCATCCCGAGCTGACCTGGAGCTTTGCTGAGTCTTCCGACCTGACGGCCGCCGAGAAGCAGATGATCCTCCGAGCCCACGTCAATTTGGGACACCCTGGAGTTAAAGAATTTGTGAGACTTCTCAAGGCAGCCGGCAGCAGAAATGATGTGGTGCAGTATGTGCTCAAGGAGTTCACTTGCGAGGGATGCCTCAAAGAGAAACGACAGCCCACCAGACTTCCTGCATCAACGCCCCGCACCTATGACTTCAATGTGGTGCTGGGAATTGATTTGTTGTTTGTGCATGGCATCAGTCACACCACCAAGCATCCAATCTTGAACGTCACATGCCTTGGAACTTTGTATTCCACTTTCAGCATGGTGCATCCTACTCGGAGAGGCTCAGAGTTGGTGTGGAGCAAGTTTCTCTCCGTATGGCTTCGAACATTTGGTGCACCATCCTTTGTGCTGATGGATCAAGGTTTGGAGTTCCAAGGGCACTTCATCTCCATGCTCGAGTCACATGGCATCCAGCCATTGCTGATTGACAGGGATGCTCCATATCAGAATGGGGTGACTGAGAGAAGAGGTGGCCTGTTCAAAGAGGTGTACTACCGCACCCGTGAGCTCAAGCAACCTGCCACGATTGAAGAAGTTCAAGATTTGGTTCATGAGGTCTCTTGGGCACTTCAAACTATGACGAACAGATCTGGCTACTCACCAGCTCAGAGAGTCTTTGGCAAGCAACCTAGCCTTGGCCTCGACCTCCTCAGTGACGCCCGACAGTTTGAGTACAGCACGACCACCGATGACGCCTGGTCCCGCTCTGAGGAGATCCGCAAGGCAGCTCGTCAAGCCTTGATGGACGTTGATGCCAAAGAACGAGTTCAAAGAGCCATCAGAGCCAGACCCAGGAGAGCTCGAGAAGACCACCACTTCAAGGAAGGTGACCCCGTCTCCGTTTGGCGACAAGGTCGACGTGGCAATGTGGCAAAGGTTGGTCCGTGCTTCGTTGTGTTGCAGCGCGGCGATACTGTATGGGTGACCCGCCGTGGAGAGCTCTGGAAATGCAACAAGAGTCAGGTGTTTGAGATGGGATGCCTCGAAAAGCAAGGGCTTGAAGTCATTGAGGCCGACCTCCTGAAGGCCAAGGAAAGACTAAGGTTCCATCCCGAGAAACTTGGCTACACGGACGTCACCAAGGAGGGCGACCCACCAGATGATCTGGAGATCATCGAACAAGCCCCGAGGCAGGCTCCACCGACTCCAGCAGCAGCTGAAGCAGCACGGCAGGCAACACGCCACACTGCACGGCAACAAGCACTTGACCCACACACCGTGTATCGCAAGGTCCCAGGAACACCTCGAGGACCCCCCGAAGGATTGAGAACACCCAATCCTTCGACACCTGCGCCCGGCACACCAGGAACACTTGCTCCTGGTACACCAGCACGGCAGAGCAAGCAACCAGCAACACCAGTTGCTACACAACGCAGGGACCGCACACGATCACCTGCGAAGGCAGCACCTGCACGTGTTGTCATCGATGAAGTGATTGACTCAAGCAAGGCAAAACCTCAAGAATCACAACCTGTGGCATCAGCAAGCAAGCAAGCATCAGCAGTCACACCAGCAGCAGCAGACCAACCACAGTCGGCAGCTGCAGAAGAAGAAGGAAATGACGCAGATGAACTCTGGAAGGCCTCCCTGGAAAACAGAAAGGCACATCAAGATGTCCCTGAGCCTTCAAGTGGCCATCCAGAAGTTCTCAAGATGTGGAAGCGCCATGACTTCAGTGCCAAGCGCTACCGTGGCTCAAACAGCAAGGGCCCACTCTGGACTGATGTGGTTCGAAGAGTCACCTATGACATAGACACGAACCGAAAGATCCAAGACATCGCCATCACTCCAGAGATGCCCATTCACCGAGCACATGACAAGCTGCCTGAAGGGGTGATCAACATCCTCACTGTCCTGGTGTACAAGGCCATTCCAGAACACCCAGATCCAGGTGAGGACTACAAGGAACCTCTTTATGGCCCAAATGAAGTTGTTGATCCACCTGAGGCACCAGAAGAAGATGCGCGGCTGGTGGACACGGGCATGAAGCGCAGCTTGGAAGGAGCAGCCACTGATCAGCGGGCACCTCAGCGCTCTCGCATCTTTGGTCAATGGCGTGCAGACGATCTCACAGAGTGGGGCAGCAAAGCTATGTTTCCAGTGGTTGCCAACCAACGTGACCTCCAGGTCTTTCACAAGGTGATGAAGAATGACACCTACTACAACCACTACCTCCAAGAAGAGAGCTCGCTGTCCTATCTCACCAAACAGAGTGGCAAAGAGCTGAATGAAAAGAAGTTGAATGATGATGAAAAGAAGCTCTTCGCTGAAGCTAAGACCAAGGAGATCGACAACCTGATTGGCTCCAACGCCATCGAGATGATCACTGATCAAGAACAGATCCGGTGGGTGCATGACAAATACAGCCACCGGATCATGCCCAGCCGGTTCATCATAACAAAGAAGACCGGCGAGGTTGGCGAGCAATGGAAAGCCAAAGCACGCTGGATCCCGCTAGGGCATAGAGACCCCGACAGCCTCCAGTTGGAGCGATTTGCACCGACACCTTCAAGCACCACCGTGATGCTGGCACTTCAGATTCTGTCATCCCTGCAGTTCCACCTCTTCATTATGGATGTCAGCTCAGCTTTTGGTCAGAGTGATCCAGTTGAACGTGAACAAGGACCACTATATGCTTCCATGCCTCCAAGTGGCATCCCAGGCTATGGTCAACAGACCATTATTCGAGTGCTCACTGCAGTCTACGGCCTGGTGAATGCTCCAGCAGTCTGGCGACGCACGGTCAGGCGAAAGCTGTTGACTTTGTGCTATGAGGAGAGTGTTTTCGATCCATGTCTTTACTACCTCAAGCCCACGGAGGAGGAAATGGCTGGCAAGAAGCTGTCTGTGGCTGGCATTGTGTTGTTAGATGTTGATGATTTCTGCCAGGGTGGCAACGCTCGTCATCAAGAGCTCATGAACCCGCTTCGCACGCAGCTCAAGTTCGGCAAATGGAAGGATGTCTTCGACAGCTCAGCCGACCTTCGAGATTCAGGTGAGCATGAAAAGATACATCCAGGAGAAGCTCCGTCCTGTGACCCTCACCAAGGAGCGCATGAAGCAGAAGCAGGAGCTCCTGGACGAAAAGGAGATTTCATGGCTCCGTGGAGTTGGTGGCTCACTTTTGTGGGTCGGAAAGGAGGGCCGGCCAGATGTCGGCGCCGCATGCGCTATGTCCATGTCCTGGCCTTCGACAGGACCAACGGTGGAGCACATCCTGATGGCTAACAAGACAGTTGCAGAGCTGAAGCAAACGATGGACGCCATCATCAGGATCATGCCGATTCCTGCGGAAGAGAGCATCTGGATGACGGTTGCGGATGCTTCCATGGCAAACGTCGAGAACAAGTCGCAGGGTGGCTTTGTGTTGGCGCTCGCTCACGAGAGCATCATGAAGGGCCAGGCCGCTGATTTCAGCTTGAACTCCTGGCGAAGCCACAAGTTGAAGAAGGCGACGCTGGGGTCAGAGGCCTTGGCAATGGATGATGCGCTGGCTGAAGTGGAGTGGACTCGTGCACTTTGGCACGAACTGCTTGACCCCAGCAGCTGTGCGCTGGACGGCTCGCGGCTCGGAGACACAGAGTCAGCGATGGTGGTGAGGCTCCCCGAGCACAACGAGGACTTTGAGATCGCCTCGATCCGGGTCAAGGACGATGGCACTGGAGCTCACGTGACTGATGCCAAAGCTTTGTTTGATTTGCTCAGCAGGCGGTCAGGAAATGCTGGCCAATGCCGCAGAGCGCAGATCGATGTCGCTGTGATCTGCATCTCAGCCCGACTTTTGAAGGTCAAAACATACTGGGTGCCAGGATCCCAGATGTTGGCCGATCCGCTTACGAAAAGATGCGGAAATAGCATGCTGATGAGGCAGGTGATGAAATCTGCACAGTTCAGCCTGGTGAAGGAACCTGGGTCATGAAATGTCCCCCCCGAAGGATGTGGAAATGCATAGCATTCAGAGCATGCTCATGACCCAGGGTCCTGAACCCCTTTCTCGCTGGCCACCATTTGGCCCAACCTTCACGTGCCTTACGAGGCGCCTTGAGCCCCCTTTCGTTCATGGCGAGGAAAACGGCCGATCTTCGTGCGGCTCAACAAACTGATTCAGCTACATGACACACCATGACACGTCATGACACTAGACATCTTCGGACGATCCCAGAGATTTCTATAGATTTCTCATGTCGATGTACGGCTCAGGCTCACTGGACACCATCCGACAACTTTGCGTGTCCTCGATGTGACTGTGACAAGTGTGTCACTCACCTCAATCGATAGTGCTGGTCATCATTGGTGAAGCTGAGGAGTCTGCAGCCAGGAAATGTGTTCTGCGATGTTCACGAAGGTTCAACAAAGCCAGGGTATGGGATCGCTAGCACCGGGGCGCATGTGCGACAAAGAGCGGAGGATTTCCAACCCACGAGTCTTCGAGCTTGTACAGGTCTACATCCAGTCCTTCAAAGGGTTTCACAGCCACGATGATAACAATCAGGACCTACAGTTCCAATACACAGTGAATACACAGTGAAACATTATTATGCTAGAATCCTTTGGAAGCCTTCACCTGAGGAGCCCGTCATCACCATTCGCTGCACTTCCTGCAAGCACTTGTGGAAGGAAGATGAGGCCTTTGCACCAGCATGCCGTGAGATGGGAAGTGTTCGGAATTCCTAAAGCCTTCCTTTTTCAAGCGTGCATGTTGGACAAGTGATTAAGTCATTGCCCTTGCAGCAGGCAGACTGCATGTTTGTCGAGCTGCTGCTTGACCATGCTTTCTTCTTTTTAATCACTTGGAGACTTCTACACAATCCAAGTTTCTCACTTGCTTTCGCACTACAAATCTCTTGGCACCTCACCTCTATACCATTTGCCTTGTGATGATCTTTTTGTAGTGATAGTAGTAGCTGTACACTGTACTGCTTTCAGACGCCTTCTCCAAGTTTGGTTGGTATTCCTTCGGGCCAAAGGTAGAGGGTGGCCGCATGGCAGCAGGCAGCTTCGAGGCAAGTTAGGAGAGTTGGGAGGTCAAATATGTATATATAGGCGAGCCAAGCAGCTAACGAAGAGATGAAACACAAGAAGGTAGGGGCCCTTTAGACCTGGCATTCTTCTTCATGGCTCAAACCGACATTTGTGTATATGAAAACTTCCGTAAGGTGAGTTAATTTGCACGAATGCTCCGCCGGCCACTGGCTCCATTTAGCTTCGAGGCGGTTCATGGCCTTGTGCGCCAAGTGTCACCGGGCCGCCCCGTCGACCGGTGACACTTGGTGTCTTGGTTGCAGCGGCTGGGAGGCCCTGGGCTCCGAGTTGAGCTTCACCTGGGGTCATCCAGGCTTGAGGGCCATCGCTACTGACATTGTGGTCAGTGCGGTTCGGCAGGGGCGAGCCTTGAGGGTGACTAAGGTCTTAGGACCTCAACCTCAGGCTGCACGCCCTCAGGGGAGGGCCCCAGCCGCTGAGCCACCCTCTCTTTTGGCTGGGGGAAACCGAGAGCCTGGAGGAGAGAGAGCTCCGCTTCCTCGGTCGCCCCGAGCAGAGGCGGCCCCAGCAGAGGAGGACAAGAAGAACAAGGAGGCGGCCGACGAGAGCTCCTACGAGCAAGAGGACGAGGAGTCCGAGGCGGTCTCCGACGCCACCGTCGTGAAGCACCCAAGTCAGGTGATCACTAAGCAGGGGCTGTCCGCTAAGGCCGCGCCTCCGGCTAGGAGATCGGCTGATCGCCACGAGGAGGTTAAAGCAGAGGAGGAGGCTGCTGAGGAACCTTTGGCTGGTAAGGGCACCGAGCTGGAGGCCGTGGAGGGTGCTTCAAGCGCCCGTGGTTCGAGGGACGTTGATAGGGACCGCCATCGACATCGGCGTGAACCTGGACACCATCGAGGATCGAAGAGAAAGAGAAAGAGGGATCGCACACATCGTGCAGGCAGGAAACACAAGCGGCTACATCGGGCTGAGGCGAACCCGTATTTGCTGAGGCGAACCCCTTTTTCTCCTAAACGGCTTGCCAATATAGCCGTGCCCTTTTGAGGCAAGGCCCGCAGTTGGCCAATAGGAGAAATAAAAGGTACAGAAACGGCTTGCCAACATAGCCGTGCCCTTTTGAGGCAAAGCCCGTCGTGGCAAGGCCCGCAGGTGGCCAATACAGAGCCTTGAAGGCTATAAATGTTCAAGGTATGTTGACCTAGCACGTCAACATTCAAAACCTTCAGATGGCTGGCCGGAAAAGAGGAGCTGATTGAGTGCAATATATACGTGTTTGTTCGTTGAGTGCAAGCTGAGCACTTCAACTCGATTCAGTCATTAGCGGGCAGTTGTAGTTTTGAACGAGTGCATTACTATCATTTACTTTGCAAAGAGCTTGTTGATACCCATGGCAAACTCTCTATTTTATGGGCAGGGTTAACCCCTTGTATAAAACATGGACATGTCAGGTGGGGTCGACCACCTTCATTTCATAGGGACTTCAGCTTTGTAATTACGACCACCGTCCAATGGCCACGTTGGAGACTGCTGTCCAGTGGTGAACAGTCGAAAGGATGGCGTGGTGCAGGCGGATCCCAAGCCCGAAAGGCGAGGGGATGGGTGTCAGCACAATGCTGCGTGACTGCTGTGTTTTTTGAGATTTTTTGAAGAACATTTTGTGATGCCCACTATTTAGAGCATCCTAAGTGTTAGTCAACCTAGTCAGGTACAACATGCAAGTCAGATGCATGATCCAAGCCAGTGTGTTTGTGACAGGAGTGAAGCTCCATCCATATGGGGTGACGAGACGCCAGCTGAGCCCTGGCTGCTTCCTGCATCATCGTAGCACAAATGGAATGCTCCCTCTTCCTTTTTTTATGGGATCAGTCCCCAAGGAATGATCAGAAGAAATACCCCCCCTGTGGTGCAAACCTCTGGACATGTAGAGACGAGCAAAGAGCAAGCGTGCCATTATCAGGTTTTGGGCTGGCACTGCTTGGCGTTTGAAAAGCCATTGTCCTTGGGTCCTTCCTGGAATGGTTTGCGAATGAGGGAGCAGCCTCCGATCCATAGACTGAGACTTCGACAGATGGAAAACGGAAGACATGCTGAAGGCCCTGGAAGCCTGGAAGGGTTTTGTTTGTTGGCTTGGAAAGCCAGGAGGCAGACATGAATCTCAGATCGACAGATTGGTCAATCTCTGGGGATGTTATGCAAGGGAGTTGAGGCAGTTCATGGTTTGTCGAGGCATGTTGAGGCAATTATTGCACAGCTAGCACGATAGGGCTGGACTCGCTGGATTGTACCAGCACGAATTGCACGGGGCTGCAGGACCGCATTGGTTGGAATCCAAATCAGACATCCACAAAATCAGTAGCTGGCTCAGCTTGCAAACATGGCCAACCACATAGAGCATCAATAGTCAATAGGTGCCTGCCGTTGGGGTTTCATGCGAGTGCACTTTTGGACCTTGTATGTTTGCGCGTTTCAACTGCTTCGATCTTTTTACCAAACTTTTGTCTCCACAAGACTGCTTTGAGGCCTCTGCCACTGCTGGAAAGCCAGCAGAGTGCTGTCCTTGGTTAGAGAGAGGCAGAGGCAAGGAGAGTGCAGCTAAATTTGTTGAGCCTTCAGGTCATCTAGCGTTCGAGTGGCTTTTTCTCAGTTTTGGAGCTCATTTGGGATTTCCGTCTAAGGCCAAATCGTACTCTCTTTGTGGAGAACCTTCCTCCCGAGGCGATGACCACTGAAGCACTTAAACTGGGCAGGATCTGCAGGGACATGGGCCGCCAGTATGCGAGATGCAGTCCAGAGTCCACCATGTCAGTTTATTGGGCTTGGACTTTGTCTCGATGTGTTTAAACATGTGCAGATATATTAAGAGCTCCATTCTGAGCTCCAAAGGAGGGTCACTGCGACCAAATATACAAACATGTGACAGCCGCCCATGCGAATACGTTGACTTCTCGCAGTTTGCTTTTTACATGTCATGACTTGTATGTTCAGCAGGTCAAGCAAGGTATAGAATAGCAGAGCAGGTTTGCTGTATGTAATTAACAACCTGACTTGGAAAGCGCCTCAACACTTGATCTTTGGATTTGCCAGTAGCAGCCCTGTGACTTGGAATTGAGCGCTTCCTGAAAGCGGACCAGACTGCCTTCACTACCTTGAATGAAGTGCGGCAGGCGACGGACACCATGCTGTCGATGCTCTTCCGACAGTACCCTGGTTTCCAAGAGGCCATAGCTCGCACTTCCAATGGGAAGCAGCGAGACAGTTTGTACAAGGACCCAGACTGGAAAGCTGGTTTAGGAAGAATGCAGCTTAGTGTATTTAGAAGAGTTTTAAATGTGTTTAGAGCACAGGGCTCCACCTCTTTTGTCTCCAGGTGCGGCTTATTCCTGGACGAAATGTGGCCTTTGCGGACTACCAGAATGAGTGCCCAATCGATTTGTTTTGAATCCATGTGAGTCATTTCCGTTTGAGCCAATGGGCAGTTGAGGGTAGTTGCTTGCACTGCCAGATCTCATTCAAGGAAAATCAGAGTCCTCCAGGTGTGTTATTAATGTGTTTGCGGCATTCGGTAGATTCCCTGCCTAAGTTGCAGAACACCGGGAAGGAACGCAGTGACTGCATGAGAGGGGAATTGAATAGAGCTTGTGAGAGCAATGTACTGTACTGTACTTGTTTCCTAAAGGTGGCGGACGCTTGTGAGCATACAGAGAATATTGTGAGCATACACCGATCCTTGCATTGTGCAGGTGAACCGCAATGCAGAGAAGCAGTTGTGTGTGTGTGTGTGTCTAGACGATGTGCATTTCCAAGCAGAATTCGCACTTTCTTCCAAACCAGACTTGAAATGAGACACCTTGTTGCTGACATCCTTGGATCTCGTCGCACAAGTCGCTGGTTAGAATGGTAGATCCAAATTTGAAACGGTCGAAATCGACAAAGGCGCAAACCAGCGACCTTTGACTCTCGATACTGTATTATGCTCCCTCATTGGTAAGATTTCGGTAGCTTATCGAAATACTGTAGGATTCCGTCCGACAGACACACAACCGAAGTAGCAGCACAAAGCGGATCCAGCAACCTCCTTGCTTGATGTTTCTTTCTTGTCAAGTGAATAATTCGCATGCATTCCATTCCCAGTATCCTTGTATTTATTTCCAGTTGTGCAAAAGTGTACGACATGAACATTGACACACATGAACTATATACATATAAAAAAGCTCTTTATAGCGTTTTGAGACACTCATAACCTCCTAAGTCATTCTGCAACTTGGTTGGGAGCCTACACCCTTGCAAGGTACCAAGCTGGCATGGCCATGCAAGGCCTTCAGAGCTTCGAGATGACTCCGGATGTGAGGCTGGGCCAGCTGGGCTCCTCGACTTGGCGACACACAGCCACAACAAAAGCACCACACTGCACAAGTTAGCTGTGATGCACCAGAGACAGGCTTCCTACATCGGACTATGTATATACATATATTATGCAGAAACCTGGAGTCTGAAATCGAATGGTGCCACTGATATTGCCCTGCATTTATAGCATTTTATAGCCAGGTTGCAGCTCTCCTACGCAAGGAAGTGAAGCCTGTGGCAGGATGGGTGAGGACCGGGTCGGCCAGATGACGAGAGGTTTGGCTTTCAGAATCATCCTCGAGTTGAACCTATGTAAGTTACATAAACACATGCATATCATCGAATATCTATGAATTCAGGTTTTGACAAGTTCAACTTGATGGAATTGATTGCAATCTGATCTGGGCGAGGCATTGCCCGAGAAAGGCCGGAGACTGAGACCGTATGCGGCGTAGACGGCCAGGATGTGCTCGATATGACCTCGACATGACGGCCTGGTCTTTGGATCGCCCGGCTCCCATGGAACATGGCACCGTGCATGTCGCAGAGTGGTCGAAAAGGCGGCGCACTTGGGAATCAAGTTTCAGTGAAGTTTGTGGACAAGATGCAAATCAGCCATCAGCCATGTCTCTGACTGTAGCCTGAACTTGAAACGCATGAAAAGCTGGAGTGAGTGGAACAACGGAATTGGTTTGGAAGTTGTTGTCCAGTGACGTGTTTGGGTTTGAAGTGGTTTGGTTTGTTTCTTTGGTATCATTTTTGCGTGGATTCTATAAGTATGATACTTAATTTTGTTATCAGTCAAGTTATGTTCTCAGTCAAGTGACTGAAAAGAATGCCTGAACATTGCCATGCAAAGCTGCAACTTGGGCTCGAGCTGCAACACTCCAACACTCAAAGACCACGGAATATGTCGGACTCGCCAGCCTCTGCTGACGTGGTTGAGAAGGTGGAGCAGGACACGGCGGTTCCGGACGAGACCTCAGTGAAAAGCGAGGATGTGTCGGAAAAGGATGACGAGAAGTCCGAGTCGAAAGAGAGTGCGCAGCTTGCTGTTTTTTAATGGCTTTTGGCCATGCCAAATTTGGATAAATTTGGACCTCTTTCAATTTCTTTTGATTTGAATCAATCGGACCTGGAGAGAAGGGGGACTGCTTTTAAGCAATCGAGGAAGCAAAGCCGCTCTCCATCTGCTGCATCATTAGGCAAATGCAGTCGCAGTCGTTCCCCTTTGGCTGTGCCAAAGAACAAGAAACGGGAGATCATTTGCTGGCACGGACGGGCTTGCTCACGAGTAGACTGTTGGTTCAAGCACCCAGATGGCCGGGAGATTGATGACAATCCCATGCTGCGAAAGAGGGATGGGAAGGGCAAGTCCAGCATCTCGTCACAACCATTGGCAAACAGCGATGTCTTTTCCTTTAGCAGACTTTAGCAGGACGCTTTGAAAGCGCAGTATGACAGTATATAACTGTATAAGTTTCACAGAACCCTAGCACTTTTGGAACTTCATCCTCAGGTGGCAAGGGCCAACCCCAAGGAGGGCCACCTTGCAGCTTCCGCCGGCGCCCCCGCTCTCCCTCGCGCCGCTCGCGACGCTCGCGCCGTGGCCGCCGTCATCATCGTCGTTCGCGGCGCTCCTCCTCGAGCCGCGCGCAGCGCTGGCAGAGCCCTCTGAGGCGCCGGCGGCGAAGCCGCTCCCGCTCAGCGCGCTCTGCCTCCAAGACAGAGGGACCCCGCAGACGCGAGACACCCGAGGTAGAGAGCAAGGACGCGAAGACTACAGATGCGAAGAGTCTTAAAGAGAATGTGAAGGCTGTGAAGGACTGGGACTTTGGAACCCTTTTGAGCAGCTTGGGCTATATGGTATATACAGAGTCGCTGAAACTTGCCGTGAATCAAATGCGGGATTGAAATTAGATTGACGGATTCGCAGGATTCATTGTTTTGTGATTCATGTTCTTATTCTTATGACAGTCTTGCTCCATGCCCTCCACGCGCAGGACCCGGCGACCGAGATTGGAGCTCCTCCCCACAGAATGGACTTTCGCGAGTTCATGTTGAGACAATGTGACGCGGGAGCTTGTCCGGAGACTTGCGTGGCAGCCTTCAAAACCTATTGCCAGGAGTTCGCCCAGAGGCAGTTTGCTGTTGCGTCATGTTGTGCCACTGCAAAGTTTGCGGAGTTGTTGCACTGAACAGGGACGACGCTTTTAACCTTTTGTTCTTTTGCCAGCTTGCCATTTAGTATGGTCTTCCCCCTGCAACCTGGACTCGGCAACCAGGGAGTTCGACCGACTGAAGAACACTGGCTTGTGCTTGGACCTTTACCATCCTGTGAGCCAGCTGCGATCCTACGAGTGGCGGCAAAGTATGGCACAGCAGAGAGCGCAGAGTATCCGGGTTGCAAGGTACTTGAGATTAACAGCAACATAGCACATTGTTGAGTTTGGACAATGTACAAACATCTTACTGTACAGCTTTGAACCAAGGCTTCTTGGCAGAGTTGAGGGAGGGCAAGTACAAGGACCTGTCCTTGCGATTGGCGCAGCCCAATGGCGAGGCCACTTGCCCTGTGGCAGGGCATCAACAGGCCCCAGAGTTTGCCTTTGATGCCAACATTGGGACCTTGATGATCAGCGGCCTACCATGTGCTGTGAGCGTTTGGGAAGCTTGGGTTAGAAAAGCTGGGAGGCTGAAGCTTTGACCGGGGCTCTGAGAGGAGTTTAGACCACAAGGAAGCCCAGAGTAAAGGTCTGTAGTCAGATTGAGGCTTGCGATTGAGGCTTCCTTGCCACGGGCAAATAGCAGTGACCGATCGTTAACCTGACTGCAACACACAGGAGGCTGGTCCGGAATTGAGTTTTTTTTGGAAGCTCCTCAGGCAGGGTCTCTCAAGCTGGCTTTCAGGAAGTGGTGGAGGCTCTTCAAGACTCTGGTGGCTTTGCAGAGGCTGCTTGGAGTGCACCATCTGCAGACCTGAGCCGAACGTTCTACGTCGGCTTCTCATGTCCGCAGGAAGGGGGGGCAAGCTAAGTGAGCAAGATTGAAACCTTTGATTGGATCTTCTTGTATCATTATCATTTGAGATTCCCTGCCAGGAAGCGAAGGAAGCCTTGTTGGTCATAGCAAATAAAGCGGATACGCTCTTGAGCAACAAGGGCCTGACCAATGGTGTGGCCAAAGTTTCAATACAGGATCCGATGGAGCTTTCAGCCCTGGTCTTGCCGGCTGAGATGTCGTCGCCTGAGCGCTTGGCGAAAGATCTCTCACTGTCTGCCGAGGTGGGCCATGGTTTATTTGGGAGATCAAGGTGCAGTCAAAACGAACTGGTCATGAGCCACGAGAACTTCATGGATTCCAAAACATGATGGGTAGGGTAGTCAGGGAACGGAACTGTTCCAGTCTTGTGTTTGCTCCCAAAACTGCTCTGACTACGTATGGTGGCCCAGGTGATCCAGCTTTTGGATAAAGTACACGAGATCCGCCAGGACTTCACTGCAGAACTTCTCCATTTCCAGGGATCTGCTGAACAGACACTCCTCAAGACAGTGTGACCTTTTTGTTGGACACGTGTTATGTTGGTGACACTACATGAGAATGTCATCCAGAGAAGGGAGGTAAGGTGGGAGATGTCATTACTTTCCCTTAACTACTGAACTGGATGCCTAGATTCATGGACTTTGACCCTGAGTTGGAGCGATTCGTTCTTTCTGTTCTTTTCAGGGTTCTCTTCGATCTTGCTTGCAGCTGTTGAGGAAGTTGGATCTTCAGGTGATTTACCTCCGTCGCGTGCACAATTTTTGCTTCTATGCTGGCAAGTGGGGCGAAAACCAGTGGACGTTGCGGGACAGCTGTGGTGCTGCAGTTGTCCGCGAGCCTTACTACGAACCAGTGCAAGAGATTTGGGCAAAGGGCCATGAGAAACGCATCAAGGAACTCGCCTTAGCTGTGCGAGAGTAAGGGGTGAGTGTCATTGAGAGTCCAAGACAAAGCAGAAGAGAGAAGAGGTTGACCTTCCCTCTATTTAGTAGAATCCGATTGATTTGTGGAACTGCAGGAGTTCCTGAGCACCACATCTTTGATTCGACCGGCAGTACTGGGTCATGCCGATCCAAAAGTTCGAGTACGCTTTGATCAAGTATGTCGTGAGAAAACCGTTGCTGTGACAGAGCAAAAGTTCCAGTGCAAGGATCATACCTTGAAACAGCGATGCCTGCGGTGCTAATTTTACAAGTAGGTGACCAGTAGGCGTGTTTGAAGCATCCACCAGTGTTCCAAAATGCTTCAGATGTTGACAAGATGTCAGGACTGTGGGAAATTCTTCAAAGGGCCGGAGTACGTTGGTAAGCACCTCTTCCGGATGCACACTGAGATCATGCAAGCGGTGCGTGAAGAGTTGCATCAGATGATGGCGCGGGAGGCCTTTGTTGCAGATCCAAGTCATCCGCTGTCGTGCACATTGAACAAGGATTGAGGGCCCGGCAGCAAGTCCAGCATGGACTGGCTCAGTAGGCTTGGATGTTTGCAAGGAATTCGATAGTTACAACTTCAAGTGCAAGCAATTCAGCTGGTTGGCCCACATGGCGCTCCCTTAACCAGTTCATTGGTTGGACAGTCAGTTTGTAAGGTTCCGAAAGCCGATCACCTTGACCTTGACCTTTTCAATCAAGACTACTCATACTAGCCTGTCAACTTGAGCTTGGCCATGTGGCAGCAGTTCGAATCTAGGTAGCTCATGGTAGCTCATTCACATTCCCCCCACAGCTTTGGGGTCGGCCATGGCAGTCTGAGGAGTGCCGGGTGGGATGAAAAGGCTTCCTGAGCATCGGTGGCCATGGAAAATGCGAAATCTACACTGTACAAAGTCTTTCCATGGACTTCTTGGCACGCAGCTGTTGGCTCAAGGGATCTTGACTCATTGGGCATAGGTAGTTTACAGTAGTTTGTAGTTAGGGCCGTGTCAGGGACCGGTCCCATCCTCGGCTGATTGAGGTGACAATGAACAACTTGCAGCAAAAGCAGCACGTCAAGATCCAACAGCACGCTGCCAGCCTCATCTCAATCTATACAAAGGACATGTTGAAAGAGGGTTTGGTCTTGACTGCTTTTAAACAAAGAGAGTATACAATGGTTCAAGTGAATGACGGGCAGAAAGAAGGCTCAAAAACAAATTCTGGACTATGATCCTCTGAAACCGCTTGAAATCTTGCAAGACATTGTCCAGCATGTTTTGATCCGCAGAGCATGTCCAG
Source organism: Durusdinium trenchii (assembly GCA_963970005.1). Taxonomy (NCBI): domain Eukaryota; class Dinophyceae; order Suessiales; family Symbiodiniaceae; genus Durusdinium; species Durusdinium trenchii. The sequence continues at coordinate 196,551 of CAXAMN010004424.1, forward strand.
CCATTTCAAGGTGCATGAAGAATGTCAAGCTTTGATGGCCTGTCCAGAGAAGAGCTGATGCAGAAGGCCGGCGGTGGATTTGCAGATTGACTGTGTTGGTGCAAAGCCCCAGATTTGTCTGTCCTCATGGGCTCCTTGAGTGTCGATGGAGGTTGTAGAGCTCCAACAAGGCCTCGCGGAACTCTCGGAAAAGGCGCGGCAATATTTTTAAATGCTACTCGTAGTGTTCAATCTTTAGGAACGGCAGGTTGCCTGATCGAAAGCGCGTGTTTGGAAGCAATACCTAAGCTTCTTGCAGATCGAGCCAGGTGGACACCGTGAAAGGTGAGAACACGCAATTGAGAGAGGACTGATGCTGACAAGTGTTGTGTTGACCATGAGAGCCACAAGCACCACTGCATACCAAGACCCGCGCCGATGATACAGTGGTATCTCCAGGAAACCACATGCAGGGGTTGTGGGGGAAGTGTTTGGTACTTTGCAGCAACCAATTACCAACCCCACATATACAAAGTGAATGCACAAATACAACAAACATTTCTGGCCTCAACAAGTAGATGACAGTGATATACTAAACCATGGACCAGCTGTTGTGCTCGTTTGCATCTCGAGCAGAGGAAAACAATGTCCTGAAGGACTACCTGAACAATTTAATGGCGAAGGCAGGATCAGAAGAAGTTGAAGCCTTTGGACAAGAGTGCTCTCATCCCCCACCTTTCTAATGACTAGTGGCCTGCAGGAAGCAGAAGTGCACACATACATATAGCATGACATATCATCAACTGTATTACATATGCACTCAGAACTCATGTGCAGCGAAGATGCGTCTCCACGTTTTCACTTCCTTTTTCATCACGACTCTATAGCTTTCATTATCGTTTCTCACCTCTGCATCTTCCTGCCTTTTTCATCTCTTGAACCTACCTGTGTTTTTTCACTGCTCAAATCTAGTTGATGGCCCTCCCCAACCGTTCACACCTGTACTTTTAATTCCTTTTTTAGGATCTATTTCCTTCCCATACCCCTCCCTTCTAGAACGCACCCCAAGTAGGCCGCATCATCCCGCATCTCTAGGTTGGCAAGATGCCCAACCTGGGAACCACAGCGCCTTCGAAAGTCATGCTGCAGCAAAACCCTGATGGGGCCCAATCAGCTGAAGCCCCAGCTCGAATTTTGCATTTAAAGAGAATCTCAGGTTGTGCCGTCGTACCTTACAACATTCAAGCAGCATGTTGCAGTGGCTGCGTTTTCAACATTTTCCAGTACGCTCTAGAGTTTTTGCTTGAGGTCAAGGTGAACGACCACATTGGAGAGCTCACAGCTCCTGCTGTAGAGGACTGATGTTGGAGGTCCCAGCTGCAGTTGCCTCTCTGGCATCACTGTTTCTTACGTGGTACTTCAGGAGTTCTAAAGAACATATATAACAAGCAGCCCTTTCAATGCTTAGTTTGTCAGAGCAAGCAGTGCTTCGAACATGTAGTGCCCTCCAGCTTCCTATCTTGTCCCTTGCCTCCTGATTCATTTGGATTCACGAGGCAAGCAGACTCATCCAGGAGGTGCTTCCTTCCAAACGCACACGTACTGTGTAATCTCATGAGAGATAATAAGGTCTGATCTTACCAGCGCAATGTCAATGTCCATTCTGAGGCGTGGACGAAAAGGTGCCATTGTCCAATTCACCAACATTGGTGGCACGCTCCACTCGTGAGTCTTGAAAAAGGAGTTTGTTTCCTCAGCTGTGGGGTCCCATTGCCATCCATCCGAGCAGCCTAGAAACATTTTCGTCAGATCGTTAACTAGGCAAAACTGGTTGGCAGCCAGCTTACAAAATCAGTGCTATGTTCATGGATTGGATGGCTGTCCGAGGACTTGCATTGCAGGTACAATTGACAATGTACCACACACAGTTTTTCAAGATGCGGTCGTAACATATATACATATGGATCTAAAGCCTGGAGCTTAGCTTCCGTTTGTCTCTTCTGCATGCTTTCAGGTACCGTGTTTACGGTCCTGCAGCAACAAAAGTCGAACATGTCCTTGTCGCCTCATGCAAAACACTATTGCACAGGTGAATGTCATAGCCATTTGGCTCAATCAGATATCGTACCGACCCAACTCTTGGAGTTCATGACTTAAGCCTCCTAGCTGCAAGAGGCGGGCAGTGAGCCTCAATCCTGGGCCGTGACTATCCCAATTGGGAACAATAGTTGTGGAACCTTCAAACTCAGGTCACGCGCCTCAAAGACGCCGCTTGCTCAGATGGCATGTAGGAGAGACTCAGAATGGTGGTTGCCAATTTACGAAACTTGTTTGTTACTCGCAGACATACTATGTTCTGGCCCGGATTCCACCTGGGATTTTATTATCTGCACACTATGGATCACTCACAGTCACCCCCCAGCCAATTGAGACGATGTTCTGGGCAGAACATGTTCCTACAAGCTTCTAATTAAGCAGATAATGTCAAGATTTGACAAGGCGTACAGTGACTTGCAGTACTCCAATAGAACAGATCAATGGTCAGGCCCACAGTTCACTTACAGTAACAAGGTGATGAGCTTCAAGATATCCCAGCACGGGCTGCAGGCAGGATACAGCGCTGGTGAAGAGTATGATTGCACCAAACAAGAGCGTGGAAATTGTATCCATTAGGCCGCTGTTGGAGAGGTTGGACTATGGCCATGGTAATGGTAGGAACTTCAGCATTAATGACAAATTCCTGGAGCGGGGTAGCAATAAACATAAAGAAGCATAAAGGTTGGAGGGGGTGCGATGAGCACAGCACCGTGCACCATGAAAGCCAAGTTGCAGCAGGCGCGCCCACTCACACACACACACACATGTCACACACACACAACATAGAACATTAAGATAGAACACCTCACATACATTTGCGTGTGTGAAGCACTGGAAGCAACGCAGCGTTTGTGCTACGCAGAGAAGGGTGCTGCCACTTGCTAGCAGTTTGCAAAACCAGTTAGTGACCAGCCAGGGCCTCCTGCCGCACCCAATT